>JAZKJV010007848.1:0-27500 GCA_037367405.1 Ottelia alismoides | reverse complement strand
CACACACATCGATATATTTGTACACACATATATACATACACTCATACAGATGTACATACACACATGCATACATGTATACATACATATACACATACACATAAACACACATTCAGAGATCATTTTCTAAATCCCAATATCGTCTTTCATTTTTGCATAAATTGTACTTGATCTCATTTAGGTTATCATTTTGTTAGTATTGTATTCCAAACTATCAATCATAGTTGATCTGATATCACTCAGTATGAATAAATTCTCCATTCTGATTGAATCACGGGAAGAAATTAAGGGAGTCCTGCATGGTATGCCAAATCCAAGATAACTACAATCACTAATAAAATCAACACCAAAATAATCACACATATTTTTAAAAAAAATTCTTGACCCGAAAACTCTCTATTCAGGGGTAAAATATCAAGAGCTGATCTCATCCTGAAACAAATATTATAAAGGAATTAGTCTCTCGTGAGGGTTTATCATAGCAATGTTTATACAATGCCAAAAATTAACGAATACATGTAAAGGAGAAATATAAATAGGCTGATCCAGCCTAGTTCTAAACCACATGGATAAGTATTATAGAATAATCACAAACATCCCATTCTTGGTGACTGTAATTATATATTGAGATGTCGTCAATCAATCTCTATACATACCATTGAATTCCAAATTTAACAAGTTCCCATATGGAAGAGAACATACCTAATCTTGCCAGCTCAAGAAATTTAATAAAGAGATAGATTAAATATAGGAGCACATATATTCCCAGAACTCATTAATGAAGTTATATATAGAATAATAAACGAGTTTAGGAAGAAACACAGAAAAAGAAAGGTAAAACTCCAACAGAAAAAGGAATTCATAATAAAGAATGAGGATCCACATTGCACTTCGAACACTACTCTTTTAATGTGGGAGCAACTTCTTCTACCACTAGATCATTAGGAGGATTAGCATCATTCTTTATTGCTAGTATCTCATTTGTAGTCTAATATGGGTTGCAAACATCGACTTAATCCAAAAAACCGGATCGTCCTTTTGTAATCCAACATGTGTTGTAACAGAGGGGACCGTCCAATGGGACCAGACGACCCTCATAGGTGGTCAGATGGTTTCCCTCTGTTACATCATCTACTTTAATACAGGAGACGATTCACTCAGTAATCCCTAACCTCACAATCCTAGAAATAATTAAAATGAAATTTTTTTGAGTTGTTCGACCTAATAAATTGTCATAATCAATTTTCCTCCACTCCGTCGGGTGGAAAATTTTGGGACATCAAGTCATATTCTCAAAGCAAAGGTACCACTCTTAAGTATCGTATTGATCCATAATCTATAGTTTAAACCAAACACAAAAACTAGTGTGAGGAGAAGATACTTCACAGCTCAGCCTAGAGCCTCGACCTCTAAGAGAGGTAGAATAAAGAAGGGTTTGTTTGGTAAAATAGATGCTCCAATGATTGCAATAATGTTTTGAAATCATAGAATTTGGAAGAAGAGAAGTTTCCAAGTGCGGACAGCCACTGCTTTGTCTGCTTGATTAAAGCAACAACAAAAAGGGAGAGGAATACTAAATAAATGATATATAGAGAGAGAAAGGGGAGAGGGAGACAAAGCCTGCAGTTGAGGAGAGGCCCCCTCTGGGTTAGAGGTTCACTTTATTCTCTTCTACTACAAGAACCCTAATTCCCGTCTGCCAAAGTATGTTGGTCTGGATGGATAATTCCAAGGACTTCAATTTAGTTTGTTTGATTATTCGAGTCTTGTTCAAATTCGCTACCATACCAATCGGAACTTGTTTATCAAGAAGCCGCGTTGTGATTACACGACTCTTTATTTTCTGTATCCCTATAACTATCGATTTATCTTAATAAATGCTCTTCCGCATTTCAAGAGTATATTAGATTGTATTGTCGCCATGTAGAGGTAACACTAACTTTTTAAAGCACCTACGCGGATACGAAGAATAAGTACAACACAAACTTTTGTACAAATTTTAACATGAAAAAGTAAAA
Organism: Ottelia alismoides; assembly: GCA_037367405.1. Classification (NCBI taxonomy): domain Eukaryota; kingdom Viridiplantae; phylum Streptophyta; class Magnoliopsida; order Alismatales; family Hydrocharitaceae; genus Ottelia; species Ottelia alismoides. The sequence continues at coordinate 25,485 of JAZKJV010007848.1, read as the reverse complement.
TAATAATAATAATAATAATAGTCAGAAGATCTAAGCTCGATATATTTACAGATTTTGATGTATAGAATCCATTTAAAACAGAAGAATCTCGAAAGGAATGATGTGGGACCAAATAATGCGGTGTAAAGGATCCCCATCTCTAAAGTTGGAACCATCTTCCAATATCATGTGTGTTCTGGAAAATATCATGATATAAGGAATTCAAAAAATGTACCTACTTAAATGGTTAGGTGATAGTGCAGCATGCATACCATCCCAAAAGATCGAGGTACATATCCCCCTTGTGCAGTTGCTTCAGGTAGTCAACAACTATCTTAAAAATAGTTGAATCTTTCAACATGGATTTGAGCAGGAATCAAGGGAGCCGACCATACATTAGTAGAAGAAAGCTTCATCATTTTTTATGTAATTCAAGAAATACTTGTCTCGCTTCTTGTTGTGTGAGAAACTGTCATTACAACAATTTTATTATAACAACAACCAAAGCCTTTTCCCACAATTAAGTAGGGGCAACTACATGGATTCTTCGCCTCCATTCAGATCTATCTTGGGTCAATCCGGGCTTATATCCAAAAAATTAAGATCCCCTCGTATAGTCCTTTCCAGCACTTCTTTGGCCCGTCCTCGTCCTCTCTTGGCCGGCTCAATATCCCACACACAGCATCTCCTAATAATACATCAGTTGATTTTCTTTGCAAATGATCAACATCTTAAGCAGTTTTCTCGCATCTTATCCTCGATCGGAGCAATACCAACTTTCTTTCCGACTGCCATCATTCCGAATCCGATCTTTACGTGTCTATCCACACATCCATCTTAGTATTTTCATTTTTGCTACAACCATTCTCTGCACATGTCTATGGTTCGTAGGCCAACATTCAGATCCATATAGCATAACAAGTCTCACAGTTGCTTGTAAAACATTCTTTAATTTTTAAAGAGATTCTCCTTATTTATCATAAGGCAACGAATAGTTGTATATTTATTGTCATATTCTTCCGATGCTAACCATAAATAAGATGTATTATTTGCAGAGTTTACAAATATCCTATTCATGGAAAATATTTACATAACAATAGTTATTTTTTTACCTTTTGTTTAAATTTATACTCATTTTGGTAATGCCGTAATAATTAGAAGAAAATCAATAATAACCTTTATCACATGGTTCGTTAGCAGCATAACAACAAATATGATATTCATTCGATTTTTCAAGAATAAATTAAGCAACAAAAAAATATTTCTTTCCATGATTTTAATTTACGGAAGATATCAGTAATTTTTTTTAAAAAAGCTATAGATTATGAAGGGTGCACGAATCATGATACCAAGTGCAAACGCGATATGGTTTATAACATGCACCATGTGTAAGTTATTATTGCATATTATTTGACCACGAAAATATAAAGCTAACGGGGCATTGCTATTAGGATTGGGAAAATTAAAAATTGCAATGTGATAGATTTTGATTTTGTAACAGTTGAAGGATATTTGATTAGATGAGATCGAATCTCGTTATGATCTTCGACCAACTGAAAATATTTGAAATATTCGTTGATTGAGATTAATTGTTCCAAATAAATTAACATTATAAATATTTGAGCTTACAAGCGAAAAAGAGAGAGAAAGGACACAAGAGAAGGCAAGAGGAATAAGAAAGACAATGACATCCATCCCATTAGGAAGGTATGCAATGGGCTCCATATGGTAATGAATCTAAGAATATGGAATAGTTCTGCGAGGCTCTCTTGGTCTTAAAACTTCTCCTTACACCACCACTGTGTGCTTTTAGGTCCTTGGCACTATCAGCGAAACAAAAACACCTCAAATTGTCTAGTTGAAGGGTGTGTGCATGACAGGAGAGAAAGATAAATACATGATTCCCTCCTCTAGGTCTATTCATGATCATCACTATTGATGCAACCTCTCCTTCGACAGGGTCCTACATTCACCCATTTGATCTCCCATGCGTGCATTTGTAGGGTATCCATGTCTTGGATTTTTTTTGAGAATAATCGCCATATCATCCGATGCTTCAAATATCTGTGATCTTTGTCGCCTTGTCGTCTGCCTCTTGAGTGTTGTGGACCCTGGAATCCTCGCATCCTTTGGCTAGTCTGGACTTGCTTTGAAAACGTCGCATTACAACAATTACCGTAGTATCCATGAGTTGTTGCAATGGAAAATTTAGCTCCGGATTGTTTCTTTTGTGACGAAGTTTTGGTTGACACAAAGTAAGAGATATTTTAGCTGCTGTTCATTAGACAATACATGCAACAATTTCTTGTTACTATATTAGTGTCAATGAACGCATTGTTATTACAATATATGCTTTGTCTTCTTACTTTTGGCAATGGATTTTGTAAGACAGTAAGCATTACTGGTCAAAATATTGGTTTCTACAGTTATCGATTATGGTGACATGAATCATCGTTACAACTTATGTTTTGGAAATGTTTGTATACTTTCATATTCGACAAGGTTGTTTATTCTTGGTTAATATAATATATAGTGTAGATGATAGCATATTTTTAAACCTCATTCAATCTACATTCGACATATTTTAGCAAGGAATTATTTCATTTTGCCTCACATCTATGCAGCTGGTAGCCACAGAAGTTGTAATGTCAAAATCTGAGAAGATCATATGCTGTACAACAGAGGACTGCTGTAAACCTGACTCCCTATCCGTGCGTTCGATCTTGATTAAGTGGTTCGCACAAAATCAACGTTTTTGTGGACTCTTATGAGAACCGCCTCGGAGAGGTCCGGGTTTACAACAAACACTGCTCTGTGTCAAAACTACACATTCTGTAGGCACAAAAAGTTTATTTATTTACAGTATCAAAAGAAGTGAGGTTTAGGAGAATAGATTTATCCTCGATCGTGAGCGTACATAAGAAAACACTATAAAGTGATGTCTAAGAAGCGTACCCCAAAGCTATTATTAGATAGTCTTGTAAATCACAAGCAGTCTCCATCATGCAATCTTTAATAGATTACTTACGCGTCCTCAAACCCCTGATCATTAAAGGCAACTAATCGTATTCGAGTTGATCATGATTAGTAACTGCTAGGATGATAAGAGGTTTATATCATAAACTTGCAAAAGGAAAGTTTTAGAATAAAACGATTCACTACACAAAAAACCCGAATTCCACTTTGTTTTTCATTGGTACTCTTACAACAGGTAACATCGGTTTCTAATCCTAAGGGTCGTTCGATAGGGAAATAAGCAGGAATAAGAGGGAAATAAGGGTCTATTCCCCGTTCGACTGGAGGAAAAGAATAAGGAGAATAAGGTGTAATAAAGGTAGGTAAGGTGGGGTAAAGATAGGAATAAGAGTGAAATAAGATGAAATAATGGGAATAGTCGTACCACGGGGAAGGTGTTGGGAGCTTTATTCCCCTATTCCATTCCTCCTTATACCCCAAACGAACAGGGCCTAATTGAAATCTTTCGGTATAACAACAAAAATGGGTTCAGTGAGACGATTATTTCAGAATTTAATAGTCCTTATATCATTGAAAAAGTATGGTATAACACATCCCTTTATTATTGTTGAGTTGTATGGATCTTAAATGGGTAAACAGAGGTTGGATGACAGACCACTTACCCACCATCATATATATGTACTCATCACCCTCTTTTTTCCTTATACCAAGTGAAAAGAGAACTCAAATCTTTTGTGAGGGAGATTAGGGTTGTACGTGTCACTGTGATTTTCCCTCTCCGTAGGTTTTCCATGTAAATCATTGTGTCTTATTCTTCACTCTTGCATTAGATTTCAACAAGGTATTAGAGCCTAATTGAGGCTTGTATTTGTCGTTCTCGGATCCTCCTTGAGTGGTGCTCCTCATGCTGTGTGCAAGCCCCTAGCGCTTCCTGTCGTCGCACGACCCTTTTGCGCACCTGCTCAAGCACTAGCGTGCGCCCACCGCTTGCGGTGCGCCACCATCCCAGTGCACGCGCCAACCCAGCGCAGTGCACCCCTATGCCTCCTACACGATGCACCCCCTACGTGCCTCCAACCTTTTGCACGTTGTCGACCTGCCATGCATGTTGCCTCTAGTGCTTACCCCTCCCATGTGTTGCCTCCAATTCTATGCCCTCCTGCGCGAAGCCCCTATGCGCGAACCCTCGTGTGTGTGCCCTGCATGCCTCCTTCATGCTTGCGAACCCCTCTTGTGTGAGCCCCCTGCACGCCTCCTCCCTGTGTGAACCCTTGTGTGTGCGCCCCCTGCGTGCGTGCAGGCAAGACCCCCTCTTGCGCATGCTTCTGTAAGGACTTATGTGCTATGCAAGACCAACCAAGTGAACCCCAAGTCGAGCCAGACTGGTCCCTGGTTCTGCATCCCCTTCCGCGTGAAGTGGGACACCCTATGTGTGGATTCCGGTGTGGATTCCTCTCTGTGTTGCCAACTCTGTGCCTTAAGTGCCTGTGACACCAATCTTGTGAGGCTTGAAGTATGCAACTATCTCGCTGCTCTGGAAAGTCTATGAGTTTTTTGTTTTTTTTCTTTCTCTTATGCTTTCCTTTGTAGATTACTCAGTGTTCAAGCCGAATTCCATGTGTCACAGAGCATTTTGTTGGATTCTCCGTGTGTGATGGAGTTGCTTGCTTGCTTCTTTGTATTTCTCAATAGTGCTCCGTTGCTCCTTTGGATGCATTTCCTTTAAGTTCAAATGAAAACTATCAAGGCATTACAATTATTGTTAGAGAAATATGTCATCAGAGAGTAATGATCTATGCATACTAAGGATATAAGGTTAGATTTAAGTACGAGGAGAATAAATGATATGTGTTCTGCCAATCAAGAGTGGAATTATGATAGTGGGGCATATGATCATATGGCAGGTGTCACCACCTTGTCTCACAAGTACAAGCTATCTAGGAAGAGAAAAGTTACAATTACTGATGAATCTCTTACTACTATTGCTTGGAAGGCACTATTCTCATCGTCGATCGTTAACCTTCTTCACATTGCTCTTCATGTCTTCGATTTTCCTGTAAATCTCTTGTTAGTCAGCAAAATTATGAAAGAACTGAATTGTAGGTTGATTTTTAACTAAAAGTCATGTATTTTAGAGATTTGGAGATAGGAAAGAAAACAGGAAGTGGTTTAGTTGATGGTGGTCTATGTTATCTTTCGGCTCGGATTAGTCAAGACCTTAGTTCAGTTAATGAAGGCTCGACGTGAAGTTGACAACTTTATATTAATATAGTAGTGTGCATGAACACCTTGGTCACATCATTACTTATTAGTTATGAAAATTGATGCCTGAAATTTTCTATGGGATTACCTAAGATCGCTTTGTAGTGTGAGGTTTGCTAGTTGCAAAGCAAACCTCGCACCAAGTTTCCTAGCTCGACCAATAAATCAAATTAAGCTTTTGAGTTGGGTGCACTATAATGTTTGGAGTCCATGCAATATTCCAACTTATGATGACATGCTTTAACACTCGGGTTAAGTAATATCAAAGGTCGTTGCGACTCGAATCAAGAAACGTAATCAACAAGAAAAAATAAGACCACACGAATCATCAATCAAAGCACAAAAAATTAAGGAAATATCCAGTGGTCTTCACTATATATTTTTTCTAGGTATAACGATCTGGGTCAAACTCAAGGAGTACGAGTGAAACCTACAAAGTAGTCAGAATCAGAGAATAAAAGGGCATGTTTTGGTGGTTTTTAATTTGCAAATTTTTTTATATTTATAATTAAGAGAAGGCAAGAGAAAGAAACAAGGCAATCAAACATACAAGCAGACCTTCACAATTTTTATTAAAATTGAGAATGCTCAAAAATAGGAAACAAAAACATTTTTATGTTTTTCAAATATTCAGATGTTTTTAGTAATTTTATGGGATTTTTCTAATTTTTATATGATTTTATAAAAATGAAACAAGATCAAAACAGGTGAAACAATGTACAACATGGACTAAAAGGCAAGTTTAAAATAGTAAAAATGCCTTAATGCCCGGGGAGATGATTTTTATGAAAAAACAATTACAAATATCTAACTAAAGCAACTGAAAACCTAATTTTTTGAATTTTCTAGAATTTGAATGATTTTTATGAGTTTTTAAGTCTTTTGTAATTTTTAGGGGTTTTACAAGGAGTTTTTTATAGAAAGCACACATAGGAAAATTTTTATATTATTTTTCAGACAATTTCTCAAAAGTTTTATGTATTTCTAAAATAGACAGAACAGTTTTAGGGTATTTTTATTTTAAAAAATATCAAATAAAACTAAATTAATTCTTATAATTACCATACATACTACGTGTTAGCAGGAGGTAATTGTAATTTTATAGAATTTATGGAATCGATTTAGTAATTATTTGATCAAAAATAAAGTTACACATCACACAGGGACCTGCTTGCAATTATTCAAAAGTTCCCAGGCCAAAATATAACACAAATATGCTCCAGGCTGAACTTGCTATTTATCAACTTAATTCACTACATGCTAACAAATACAAGCACATGGGTATATATGCAATAACCCAGAAAGTTTTTACTCAAACATAACATCCGATAAAAGCTTAGGGAAATTACATACAATAGCCCACACTCACGTGTACATGCACGTGTCTTAGGTTTGGAAGGATTAAAATGCAAATACTGAAAACATGGGACCAAAATGCAAAGCGTTTACGCTAAAATGTTTATTTACTAGACTAGAAAATTAAAGCACATAAATGCAGGATAAAAGATGCAAAATACCCTATAGGGGCACATAGCGCACGTAGAGGATTCGTAGGCGTATGACTCTGATCGTTGGCCACTTGCTGATTTGACGGTGCAGAAGGTGTTGTAGATGTGCGACCTGGATCTAGCGCTGCTACTACTCGGATCTAATGACCGCAACAGCTTTCTATTGGGCAACTCTAATGACATCTCGAGCAAGAGGTGCAATCCGGAAACTAAGAAGGCCGTTGGAAGAACATCACCCCATCAGAATTTAATCAAGCAACAAAGGAGATCCACTGGCCCGATTGAACAACGAGGAGGTCCACCGGCTTTGTGGAGTCGCGGCGCATCAAGGTGATGGATATGATGGAGCTAGGGGCAGTCGGATGGTGGTGGTGATGGGTGGTCACTGGGGGTTCTCCTCCTGAGCTACTGGGGGATCAGAAGTGGATCCTTGCACACACAATGTCCTACAAAGGGAAGAACGGACTCGGGGGCTTTGCTCTGGTCGGGTTATTGCTTGATAAGGAAGGGAAAAGCATGGGGAATGGAGGTCGATCTCTGGTGAAGACGGTAGAGGGAGATCCCAGCCTCAATCTCGACCTGATGGTCGAGCCTAAGGATGATCAGGGTGCAGTGCAAAATGGAGCGTTCGCGGGGGTTCGAGCAATAAGGATGTGAAAGTGAGATGGGGCTCCGATGATCGTAGCGGAGCAGATGAACATACGACAGTACAAAATGGAATGAGTGAATCGAATAGGGAAATGACTGGGATATGAGGGTACCTAAAGGTTGGAACGAATCCCTGAGGTCCAGGCCAAGGTGGTTGGCTGGGAAGCCTAGACGCGGCGTCGCTTGCCGGCCACATAGTTGAGCTGCGTGAATCACGCGACCTAACTTCGCTCTAAGGATTGCCTCCAATAGCTGTCACTCAACCAAAGGTGCCTAGGGGTGGAAGAAAGGGTGAGTAATAAGGTAGAGTTCTGGGTAGCGGAAAGAGATACTATAATAGGATGGCTCAAGAGTCTAGAAGGATCAACGAAAAGCGCAAACTCGAGAGTGATTCAGATCATCCAATGGGACCCGCAAAGATGACGGATATACGGGGTTTATCGGGTCCAAATTTCGAGGCAAACAGAGCTCAGAGGTGGATGGAGAAAATTGAGAAGCAAGTTCGGCGGAACACAATACAGGTCTGAACCAGGAAGGGGAGACGGAGGTCAACACTCCAACTGGACCAATCAGAAAATTTGATTTTACAAATTTTTTGCAAAATCAATAAAAATACTAAATGACTTCAAAATAAATAGTGTATAAAAATGAAAAATGTTTATAATATTTCAAAATATTTTTTCTATGATTTTTATTTATTTTTATGAAAAATAAATTAATCTATATACAATATATAGTATTATATACATGTATAATATATCTATGTATTTTGTACAATTATTTTTATTTTGTTATTTTTACACCATACCCCAATTTGATATTTTCTTTATTTTCCATATGTTTTTAGGGGTACAAAATAGTTTTTTATTTTATTTTTATGAATTTATTTATAGGTGTAAAATAAATAGGGAGTGGAGCATATATATATTGTACAAATGGGAAAGGATTTATTTTTATTTTTCTTAATTTTATTTTATTTATAAGATTATATACAAGGAGGTAAAAAGAATATTTATTTTTTATCATAAAATAATTATTTACTTATATAGGTAATATATACACATAGAGTAAGCCCTATCTCTCTCTCTACTTATCTTGTTGGCGATCAGGTCAAGGCTTGACCTTCTCTTGGGTTTTGAGTCACTCTGTATTTATTCTAAATACCTCCTTCCTTTTTCTTTTCCTTTATTATTTTATTTTTACACAAATACATGCTAATCATGCAATATTAACAAATGCATGTTGAATTCTAATTTATTGTATTTACACCTATTTACATGATGATTTGCCAAGATAAATAGCTAAAATAAAAGAATAAAGAGTGAGAATCTGGGATTTCATCACCCCCTGTACTTAACCATTGATAGTCCCTTAGCAAACATTTATTTGAAAAAGAAGATAAAAGAGAAGAAAATAAAAAGAAGGAGAATCAAGGTTGATTATTAACTTATCTTCATTAAATTGAAGTATGGAGCTCAGTTAGACCTTTGGATTATTAGTTTGTCGGAACCTTAATTGACTTAAGTTTAAGACTCAACAGCCTCTAAGTTCCACCAATCTATAGTCAGGAATCCTCAATAATCCAGATCAGAACAAGTCTACATACACAAACTCTAATGACCATGAATCTTTTCTTGTACGGTGTAAGTGATATGTAGCTCCCCACTTCAAAAATGACAAAGAAACAACCCTCCTTAACAAGGTAACCCTAATGACCTAGTCCAACAGCTCTTCCTCGAGGAACGGGGTATTCCCTTCTAAGTTCAAGTACAACCAGCTCAAGAAGAAGGGAAAGAAGATAATGACCATGACCAGTGTAGCCATGTATCCTAGGAGCCCAACCGGTGTAGTTAGGTCTCCCACTACAATCTTCATAAGATGAGAATGTGTAACATAAGCTTTGCTTTATTTGACTATATACACCCCGGCAGGCATTTTATTTCATAAGATCTGTTCACTTTTTTGGAGTTTTTCTTTTTTGCATAATTTTTTTTGATGTGCATATGTACAACATATATACATGGTGCAACATATATACATAAGGACTTTTTCCTCTTGAGCCAGTAGACTATCCGTCTTTTGGAGCACTATCGCAACCCCACAACTACCATATTTAGACCTCAGCACCGCTAGACCAAGTTGAGGTGCACTTCCATCCCTAAAAGAAAGACGAGAAGTTCGGCCTATAGTACTACTCTCGTATGCTACCCCAAGCCAAAGGAAACTGCCCTCACTACCACATCCATAGAGAGATATGTGTACGGTGCTGGTGCAAGTAAAGCCATTATCTGTGAGAGTCATGTGTGCGTTGTTAAGTGTTCTACTTAGGCTCATCAAGATGACGTGTGAACAAAGCCTAGTGGACTCAAAGAATTAAGTCATAAATGGACTGAAAGTCTTGACCCCAAATCCTATAAGGTTCTCTGAGAATTAGATGGATTAACTCTTAACCAAGCTCCGTTTTCCAATTTAATTCCATACTAATTTTAGTGTCAATATTGATTCAAAGAATATACAAATATTGAAAAAAATCGTTTTATGCAAAATTTTTCGAAATGTGCAAAATTTTGAAATATTTGAATGCCATGCATGAATGCGGAAGTTTTGCAACTATTACAACATTTACACATGGGAGTTTGCAAACTTTTATTTTTCAAACATTTTACAAAAATTTGTACTATATACATAATTATGATACATAAGTGTTTACAAAATTTTTGCATGCAAAACATTTTACAATTATTTGTACAAAATAGTTTTTCTTAATAGCTATGTATGTGCAATAAAGAATTTATGAACAGAAAAAACTTTAAATTTTTATATTTCTGAGATAAAGGATTTTAGCCATTCTATTTATTAATACACTCATTCAAAGTACGAATTATGGCTAAAGTATATATGTAATATATATGACATCCCCCTATAAGTAGCTCGAATGATGTCCTCAGAGTGATCTAAGAGTGATGAAGAAGACATAACTTGTGCTTAGTATAGGGAAGTAGAAAGAAGGTCTATACTACAATGACAAATAAAAGAATGGAATGAATAGAAGTCGGTGATCCACCTATACTTAGGATCAAGTAATCCTAAGTATTAGGTGGATCACCGACTTCTATTCATTCCAGTTCTTTTTATTTGTCATTGTAGTATAGACCTTCTTTCTACTTCCCTATACTAAGCACAAGTTATGTCTTCTTCATCACTCTTAGATCACTCTGAGGACATCATTCGAGCTACGTATAGGGGGATGTCATATATATTACATATATACTTTAGCCATAATTCGTACTTTGAATGAGTGTATTAAAAAATAGAATGGCTAAAATCCCTTTATCTCAGAAATATAAAAATTTAAAGTTTTTTTTGTTCATAAAATTCTTTATTGCACATACATAGCTATTAAGAAAAACTATTTTGTACAAATAATTGTAAAATGTTTTGCATGCAAAAATTTGTAAACACTTATGTATCATAATTATGTATATAGTACAAATTTTTGTAAAATGTTTGAAAAAATAAAAGTTTGCAAACTCCCATGTGTAAATGTTTGTAATAGTTGCAAAACTTCCGCATTCATGCATGCATTCAAATATTTTCAAAATTTTGCACATTTTCGAAAAATTTTGCATAAAACGATTTTTTCATATATTTGTATATTCTTTTGAATCATAGTTGACACTAAAATTAGTATGGAATTAAATTGGAAAACGGAGCTTGGTTAAGACGTTAATCCATCTAATTCTCAGAGGAACCTTATAGGATTTGGGGTCAAGACTTTTCAGGTCTTTATGACTTAATTCTTTGAGTCCACTAGGCTTTGTTCACACGTCATCTTGATGAGCCCTAAGTAGAACACTTAACAACGCACACATGACTCTCACAGATAATGGCTTTACTTGCACCAGCACCGTACACATATCTCTCTATGGATGTAGTAGGTGAGAGGGGGCAGTTTCCTTTGGCTTGGGGTAGCATACGAGAGTAGTACTTATAGGCCGAACTTCTCGTCTTTCTTTAGGGATGGAAGTGCACCTCAACTTGGTCTAGCGGTGCTGAGGTCTAAATATGGTAGTTGTGGGTTGCGATAGTGCTCCAAAAGACGGATAGTCTACTGCTCAAGAGGAAAAAGTCCTTATGTATATATGTTGCACATGTATATATGTTGTACATATGCACATCAAAAAATATGCAAAAAGAAAAACTCCAAAAAAGTGAACAGATCTTATTGAAAATAAAATGCCTGCCGGGGTGTATATAGTCAAATAAAGCAAAGCTTATGTTACACATTCTCATCTTATGAAGATTGTAGTGGAGACCTAACTACACCGTTTGGGCTCCTAGGGATCATGGCTACACTGGTCATGTCCATTATCTTCTTTCCCTTCTTCTTGAGCCTGGTTGTACTTGAACTTAGAAGGGAATACCCCGTTCCTCGAGTGAAAGAGCTGTTGGACTAGGGTCATTAGGGTTGCCTTGTTAAGGAGGGTTGTTTCTTTGTCATTTTTGAGTGGGGAGCTACATATCACTTACACCGTACAAGAAAAGATTCATGGTCATTAGAGTTTGTGTATGTAGACTTGTTCTGATCTTGGATTATTGAGGATTCCTGACATAGATTGGTGGAACTTAGAGGCTGTTGAGTCTTAAACTTAAGTCCAATTAAGGTTCCACAAACTAATAATCCAAAGGTCTAAACTGAGCTCCATACTTCCAATTAATGAAGATAAGTTAATAAATCAACCTTGATTCTCCTTCTTTTTATTTCTTTCTCTTTTTATCTTCTTTTTCAAAATAAATGTTTGCTAAGGGACTATCAATGGTTAAGTACAGGGGGTGATGAATCCCAGATTCTCACTCTTTATTCTTTTATTTTAGCTATTTATCTTGGCAATCATCATGTAAATAGGTGTAAATACAATAAATTAGAATTCAACATGCATTTGTTAATATTGCATGATTAGCATGTATATTGTGTTAAAAATAAAATAATAAAGGAAAAGAAAAAGGAAGGAGGTATTTAGAATAAATACAGAGTGACTCAAACCCCAAGAGAAGGTCAAGCCTTGACCTGATCGCCAAACAAGATAAGTAGAGAGAGAGATAGGGCTTACTCTATGTGTATATATTACCTATATAAGTAAATAATTATTTTATGATAAAAAAATAAAATATTTCTTTTTACCTCCTTGTATATAATCTTATAAATAAAATAAAATTAAGAAAAATAAAAATAAATCCTTTCCCATTTGTACAATATATATATGCTCCACTCCCTATTTATTTTACACCTATAAATAAATCATAAAAATAAAATAAAAACTATTTTGTACCCCTAAAAACATATGGAAAATAAAGAAAATATCAAATTGGGGTATTGGTGTAAAAATAACAAAATAAAAATAATTGTACAAAAATACATAGATATATTATACATGTATATAATACTATATATTGTATATAGATAAATTTATTTTCAATAAAATAAATAAAAATCATAGAAAAAATATTTTGAAATATTATAAACATTTTTCATTTTATACACTATTTATTTTGAAGTCATTTAGTATTTTTTATTGATTTTGCAAAAATTTGTAAAATCAAATTTTCTGATTGGTCCAGTTGGAGTGTTGACCTCCGTCTCCCCCTTCCTGGTTCAGACCTGTATTGTGTTCGCCGAAACTTGCTTCTCAATTTTCTCCATCCCACTCTGAGCTCTGTTTGCCTCGAAATTTGGACCCGATAAACCCCGTATATCCGTCATCTTTGCGGGTCCATTGGATGATCTGAATCACTCTCGAGTTTTGCGCTTTTCGTTGATCCTTCTAGACTCTTGAGCATCCTATTATAGTATCTCTTCCGCCCTACCCAGAACTCTTACCTTATTACTCACTCCTTTCTTCCACCCCTAGGCACCTTTGGTTTGAGTGACAGGCTAATGGAGGCCATCCTTAGAGCGAAGTTAGGTCGCGTGATTCACGCAGCTCAACTATGTGGCCGGCAAGCGACGCCGCGTCTAGCTTCCCAGCCAACCACCTTGGCCTGGACCTCAGGGATTCGTTCCAACCTTTAGGTATCCCTCTATCCCATTCATTTCCCCTATTCGATTCAACTCATTCCATTTTTGTACTGTCGTATGTTCATCTGCTCCGCTACGATCATCGGAGCCCCATCTCACTTTCACATCCTTATTGCTCGAACCCCCGACGAACGCTCCATTTTGCACTGCACCCTGATCATCCTTAGGCTCGACCATCAGGTCCGAGATTGAGGCTGGGATCTCCCTACGTCTTCACCAGAGATCGACCTCCATTCCCCCATGCTTTTCCCTTCTTATCAAGCAATAACCCGACCAGAGCAAAGCCCCCGAGTCGTTCTTCCTTTGTAGGACATTGTGTGTGCAAGGATCCACTTCTGATCCCCCAGTAGCTCAGGAGGAGAACCCCCAGGTGACCAACCATCACCACCACCATCCGACTGCCCCTAGCTCCATCATATCCATCACCTTGATGCGCCGCGACTCCACAAAGCCGGTGGACCTCCTCGTTGTTCAATCGGGCCAGTGGATCTCCTTTTGTTGCTTGATTAAATTCTGATGTGGTGATGTTCTTCCAAACGGCCTTCTTAGTTTCCGGATTGCACCTCTTGCTCGAGATGTCATTAGAGTTGCCCAATAGAAAGCTGTTGCGGTCATTAGATCGGGTAGCAGCGCTAGATCCAGTCGCACATCTACAACACCTTCTGCACCGTCAAATCAGCAAGTGGCCAACGATCAGAGTCATACGCCTACGAATCCTCCTACGTGCGCTATGTGCCCCTATAGGGTATTTTGCATCTTTTATCCTGCATTTATGTGCTTTATTTTCTAGTTAGTAAATAAACATTTTAGCGTAAACGCTTGCATTTTGGTCCCACATGTTTCAGTATTTGCATTTTAATCCTTCCAAACCTAAGACACGTGCATGTACAAGTGAGTTGTGGCTATTTGTATGTAATTTCCCTAAGCTTTTATCGATGTTATGTTTTGAGTAAAACTTTCTGGTTATTGCATATATACCCATGTGCTTGTATTTGTTAGCATGTAGTGAATTAAGTTGATAAATAGCAAGTTCAGCCTGGAGCATATTTGTGTTATATTTTGGCCTGGGAACTTTTGAATAATTGCAAGCAGGTCCCTGTGTGATGTGTACTTTATTTTTGATCAAATAATTACTAAATCGATTCCATAAAATTCTATAAAATTACAATTACCTCCTGCTAACACGTAGTATGTTATTGGTAATTATAAGAATTAATTTAGTTTTATTTGATATTTTTTAAAATAAAAATACCCTAAAAACTGTTCTGTCTATTTTAGAAATACATAAAAATTTGAAAAATTGTCTGAAAAATTATATATAAAAATTTTCCTATGTGTGCTTTCTATAAAAACTCCTTGTAAAACCCCTAAAAATTACAAAAGACTTAAAAACTCATAAAAATCATTCAAATTCTAGAAAATTCAAAAAATTAGGTTTTCAGTTGCTTTAGTTAGATATTTGTAATTGTTTTTTCATAAAAATCATCTCCCGGGCATTAAGGCATTTTTACTATTTTAACTTGCCTTTTAGTCCATGTTGTACATTGTTTCACTGTTTTGATCTTGTTTCATTTTTATAAAATCATATAAAAATTAGAAAAATCCCATTAAAAATTACTAAAAACATCTGAATATTTGAAAAACATAAAAATGTTTTTGTTTCCTATTTTTGAGCATTCTCAATTTTAATAAAAATTGTGAAGGTCTGCTTGTATGTTTGATTGCCTTGTTTCTTTCTCTTGCCTTCTCTTAATTATAAATATAAAAAAATTTGCAAATTAAAAAACCACCAAAACATGCCTTTTATTCTCTGATTCTGACTACTTTGTAGGTTTCACTCGTACTCTTGAGTTTGACCCAGATCGTTATACCTAGAAAAAATATATAGTGAAGACCACGGATATTTCCTTAATTTTGTGCTTTGATTGATTGATTCGTGGTGTCTTATTTTTTCTTGTTGATTACGTTTTCATGATTCGAGTCGCAACGACCTTTGATATTACTTAACCCGAGTGTTAAAAGCATGTCATCATAAGTTGGAATATTGCATGGACTCCAAACATTATAGTGCACAACTCAAAAGCTTAATTTGAATTATTGGTCGAGCTAGGAAACTTGGTGCGAGTTTGCTTTGCAAACTAGCAAACCTCACATACAAAGCGATCTTAGGTAATCCATAGAAAATTTCAGGCATCAATTTTCATAACTAATAAGTAATGATGTGACCAAGGTGTTCATGCCACTACTATATTAATATAAAGTTGTCAACTTCACGTCGGAGCCTTCATTACTGAACTAAGGTCTTGACTAATCCGAGCCGAAGATAACATAGACCACCATCAACTAAACCACTTCCTGTTTTCTTTCCTATCTCCAAATCTTCTAAAATACATGACTTTTAGTTAAAAATTCAACCTACAATTCAGTTCTTTCATAATTTTGCTGACTAACAAGAGATTTACAGGAAAATCGAAGACATGAAGAGCAATGTGAAGAAGGTAACGATCGACGATGAGAATAGTGCCTTCCAAGCAATAGTAGTAAGAGATTCATCAGTAATTGTAACTTTTCTCTTCCATATGATAGCTTGTACTTGTGAGACATGGTGGTGACACCTGCCATATGATCATATGCCCCACTATCAATAATCCACTCTTGATTGCAGAACACATATCATTTATTCCTCCTCGTACTTAAAATCTAACCTTATATCCTTAGTATGCATAGATCATTACTCTCTGATGACATATTTCTCTTAACAATAATTGTAATGCTTGATAGTTTTCATTTGAACTTAAAGGAAATGCATCCAAAGGAGCACCGGAGCACTATTGAGAAATACAAAGAAGCAAGCAAGCAACTCCCATCACACACGGAGAATCCAACAAAATGCTCTGTGACACATGGAGATTCGGCTTGAACACTGAGTAATCTACAAAGGAAAGCATAAGAGAAAGAAAAAACAAAAACTCATAGACTTTCCAGAGCAGCGAGATAGTTGCATACTTCAAGCCCTCACAAGATTGGTGTCACAGGCACTTAAGGCACAGAGTTGGCAACACAGAGAGGAATCCACACCGGAATCCACACATAGGGTGTCCCCACTTCACGCGGAAGGGGATGCCAGAACAGGGACCAGTCTGGCTCGACTTGGGGTTCACTTGGTTGGTCTTGCATAGCACATAAGTCCTTACAGAAGCATGCGCAAGAGGGGGTCTTGCCTGCACGCACGCAGGGGGGCACACACAAGGGTTCACACAGGGAGGAGGCGTGCAGGGGCTCACACAAGAGGGGTTCGCAAGCATGAAGGAGGCATGCAGGGCACACACACGAGGGTTCGCGCATAGGGGCTTCGCGCAGGAGGGCAAGAATTGGAGGCAACACATGGGAGGGTAGAGCACTAGAGGCAACATGCATGGCAGGTCGACAACGTGCAAAAGGTTGGAGGCACGTAGGGGTGCATCGTGTAGGAGGCATAGGGGTGCACTGCGCTGGGTAGGCGGCGTGCACTGGGGATGGTGGCGCACGCAAGCGGTGGCGCACGCTAGTGCTTGAGCAGGTGCGCAAAAGCGTCGTGCGACGACAGGAAGCGCTAGGGCTTGCACACAGCATGAGGAGCAACACTCAAGGAGGATCCGAGAACGAAAAATACAAGCCTCAATTAGGCTCTAATACCTTGTGAAATCTAATGCAAGAGTGAAGATAAAGACACAATGATTTACATGGAAAACCTACGGAGAGGGAAAAATCACAGTGACACGTACAACCCTAATCTCCCTCACAAAAGATTTGAGTTCTCTTTTCACTGGTTATAATGAAAAAAGAGGGTGATGAGTACATATATATGATGGTGGGTAAGTGGTCTGTCATCCAACCTCTGTTTACCCATTTTAAGATCCATACAACTCAACAATAATAAAGGGATGTGTTATACCATACTTTTTCAATGATATAAGGACTATTAAATTCTGAAATAATCGTCTCACTGAACCCATTTTTGTTGTTATACCGAAAGATTTCAATTAGGCCCTGTTAGTTTGGGGTATAAGGAGGAATGGAATAAGGGGAATAAGCTCCCAACACGCTTCCCCGTGGTACGACTATTCCCATTATTTCATCTTATTTCACTCTTATTCCTATCTTTACCCCACCTTACCTACCTTTATTACACCTTATTCTCCTTATTCTTATCCTCCAGTCGAACGGGGAATAGACCCTTATTTCCATCCTTAATCCTGCTTATTCTCCTATCGAACGGACCTTAGGATTAGAACCGATGTTACCTGTGTAAGAGTACCAATGAAAAACAAAGTGGAATTCGGGTTTTTTGTGTAGTGAATCGTTTTATTCTAAAACTTTCCCTTTTGCAAGTTTATGATATAAACTCTTATCATCCTAGCAGTTACTAATCATGATCAACTCGAATAGCATTAGTTGCTTTAATGATCAGGGGTTGAGGACGCGTAAGTAATCTATTAAGATTGCATGATGGAGACGTGCTTGTGATTTACAAGACTATCTAATAATAGCTTTGGGTACGCTTCTTAGACATCACTTTATAGTGTTTTCTTATGTACGCTCACGAGTCGAGGATAAATCTATTCTCCTAAACCTCACTTCTTTTGATACTGTAAATAAATAAACTTTTTGTGCCTACAGAATGTGTAGTTTGACACAGAGCAGTGTTTGTTGTAAACCCGGACCTCTCGAGGCGGTTCTCATAAGAGTCCACAAAAACGTTGATTTTGTGCGAACCACTTAATCAAGATCGAACGCACGGATAGGGAGTCAGGTTTACAGCAGTCCTCTGTTGTACAGCATATGATCTTCTCAGATTTTGACAATACAACTTCTGTGGCTACCAGCTGCATAGATGTGATCAAAATGAAATAATTTCTTCTAAAATATGTCGAATGTAGATTGAATGAGTTTAAAATATGCTATCATCTACACTAATATATTATATTAACCAAGAATAAACAACCTTGTCGAATATGAAAGTATACAAACCATTTCCAAAACATACGTTGTAACGATGATTCATGTCACCATAATCGATAACTGTAGAAACAAATATTTTGACCAGTAATGCTTTTACTGTCTTACAAAATCCATTGCCAAAAGTAAGAAAGACAAAGCATATATTGTAATAACAATGCGTTCATTGACACTATTATAGTAACAAGAAATTGTTGCAGTATTGTCTAAATGAACATGCAGCTAAAATATCTCTTACTTTGTGTCAACCAAAACTTCGTCACAAAAGAAACCAATCCGGAGCTAAATTTTTCCCATTGCAACAACTCATGGATACTACGGTAATTTGTTGTAATGCGACGTTTTCAAAGCAAGTCCAGACTAGCCAAGGATGCGAGGATTCCATGGTCCACAACACTCAGAGCAGACGACAAGGCGACAAAGATCACGAGATATTTGAAGCATCGTATGATGGCGATTATTCTCAAAAAAATCAAGACATGGATACCCTACAAATGCACGCATGGAGATCAAATGGGTGAATGTAGGACCCCTGTCGAAGGAGAGGTTGCATCAATAGTGATGATCATGAATAGACCTAGAGGAGGGAATCATGTATTATCTTTCTCTCCTGTCATGCACACACCCTTCAACTAGACAATTTGAGGTTGTTTTTGTTTCGCTGATAGTGCCAAGACCTAAAAGCACACAGTGGTGGTGTAAGGGAGAAGTTTTAAGACCAAGAGAGCCTCGCAAGAACTATTCCATATTCTTAGATTCATTACCATATGGAGCCCATTGCATACCTTCCTAAAGGAATGGATGTCATTGTCTTTCTTATTCTCTTGCCTTCTCTTGTGTCCTTTCTCTCTTTTTTCGCTTGTAAGCTCAAATATTTATAATGTTAATTTAATTGTAACAATTAATCTCAATCAACGAATATTTCAAATATTTTCAGTTGGTCGAAGATCATAACGAGATTCGATCTCATCTAATCAAATATCCTTCAACTGTTACAAAATCAAAATCTATCACATTGCAATTTTAATTTTCCCAATCCTAATAGCAATGCCCCGTTAGCTTTATAATTTTCGTGGGTCAAATAATATGCAATAATAACTTACACATGGTGCTGTTATAAACCATATCGCGTTTGCACTTGGTATCATGATTCGTGCACCCTCATAATCTATAGCTTTTTTAAAAAATTACTGATATCTTCCGTAAATTAAAATCATGGAAAGAAATATTTTTTGTTGCTTAATTTATCTTGAAAAATCGAATGAATATCATATTTGTTGTTATGCTGCTAACGAACATGTGATAAAGGTTATTTATTGATTTTTCTTCTAATTATTACGGCATTACCAAAATGAGTATAAATTTAAACAAAAGGTAAAAAAATAACTATTGTTATGTAAATATTTTCATGAATAGGATATTTGTAAACTCTGCAAATAATACATCTTATTTATGGTTAGCATCGGAAGATATGACAATAAATATACACACTATTCGTTGCTTATGATAAAATAAGAGAATCTCTTTAAAAATTAAAGGAATGTTTTACAAAGCACATGTGAGACTTGTTATGCTATATGGATCTGAATGTTGGCCTACGAACCATAGACATGTGCAGAGAATGGTTGTAGCAAAAATGAAAATACTAAAGATGGATGTGTGATAGACACGTAAAGATCGGATTCGGAATGATGCAGTCGGAAAGAAAGTTGGTATTGCTCCGATCGAGGATAAGATGCGAGAAAACTGCTTAAGATGGTTTGATCATTTGCAAAGAAAATCAACTGATGTATTAGTTAGGAGATGCGTGTGTTGGGATATTGAGCCGGCCAAGAGAGGACGAGGACGGCCAAAGAAGTGCTGGAAAGGGACTATACGAGGGGATCTTAATTTTTTGGATATAAGCCCGGGATTGACCCAAGATAGATCTGAATGGAGGCGAAGAATCCATGTAGTTGCCCCTACTTAATTGTGGGAAAAGGCTTTGTTGTTGTTATAATAAAATTGTTGTAATGACAGTTTCTCACACAACAAGAAGCGAGACAAGTATTTTCTTGAATTACATAAAAATGATGAAGCTTTCTTCTACTAATGTATGGTCGGCTCCCTTGATTCCTGCTCAAATCCATGTTGAAAGATTCAACTATTTTAAGATAGTTGTTGACTACCTGAAGCAACTGCACAAGGGGGATATGTACCTCGATCATTTGGATGGTATGCATGCTGCACTATCACCTAACCATTAAGTAGGTAATTTTTTTGAATCCTTATATCATGATATTTTCCAGAACACACATGATATGGAAGATGGTTCCAACTTTAGAGATGGGGATCCTTTACACCGAATTATTTGGTCCCACATCATTCTTCGAGATTCTTCTGTTTTAATGGATTCTTATTACATCAAATCTGTTAATATATCGAGCTTAGATCTTCTGACTATTATTATTATTATTATTATTTTACCTTTTTCATGTAAATTTGTACAAATGTTTGTGTTGTACTTATTCTTCGTATACGCGTAGGTGCTTTAAAAAGTTAGTGTTACCTCTACATGGCGACAATACAATCTAATATACTCTTGAAATGCGGACATGAGCATTTATTAAGATAAATCGATAGTTATAGGGATACAGAAAATAAAGAGTCGTGTAATCACAACGCGGCTTCTTGATAAACAAGTTCCGATTGGTATGGTAGCGAATTTGAACAAGACATCGAATATCAAACAAACTAAATTGAAGTCCTTGGAATTATCCATCCAGACCAACATACTTTGGCAGACGGGAATTAGGGTTCTTGTAGTAGAAGAGAATAAAGTGAACCTCTAACCCAGAGGGGGCCTCTCCTCAACTGCAGGCTTTGTCTCCCTCTCCCCTTTCTCTCCTATATATCATTTATTTAGTATTCCTCTCCCTTTTTGTTGTTGCTTTAATCAAGCAGACAAAGCAGTGGCTGTCCGCACTTGGAAACTTCCTCTTCTTCCAAATTCTATGATTCAAAACATTAGTGCAATCATTGGAGCATCTATTTTACCAACAAAACCCTTCTTTATTCTACCTCTCTTAGAGGTCGAGGCTCTAGGCTGAGCTGTGAAGTATCTTCTCCCTCACACTAGTTTTTGTGTTTGGTTTAAACTATAGATTATGGATCAATACGATACTTAAGAGTGGTACCTTTGCTTTGAGAATATGACTTGATGGTCCCAAATTTTCCACCCGACGGAGTGGAGGAAAATTGATTATGACAAATTATTAGGTCGAACAACTCAAAAAAATTTCATTTTAATTATTTCTAGGATTGTGAGGTTAGGGATTACTGAGTGAATCGTCTCCTGTATTAAAGTAGATGATGTAACAGAGGGAAACCATCTGACCACCTATGAGGGTCGTCTGGTTCCCATTGGACGGTCCCCTCTGTTACAACACATGTTGGATTACAAAAGACGATCCGGTTTTTTGGGATTAAGTCGATGTTTGCAACCATATTAGACTACAATGAGATACTAGCAATAAAGAATGATGCTAATCCTCCTAATGATCTAGTGGTAGAAGAAGTTGCTCCCACATTAAAAGAGTAGTGTTCGAAGTGCAATGTGGATCCTCATTCTTTATTATGAATTCCTTTTTCTGTTGGAGTTTACCTTTCTTTTTCTGTGTTTCTTCCTAAACTCGTTTTATATTCTATATATAACTTCATTAATGAGTTCTGGGAATATATGTGCTCCTATATTTAATCTATCTCTTTATTAAATTTTCTTGAGCTGGCAAGATTAGGTATGTTCTCTTCCATATGGGAACTTGTTTAAATTTGGAATTCAATGGTATGTATAGAGATTTGATTGACGACATCTCAATATATAATTACAGTCACCAAGAATGGGATGTTGTGATTATTCTATAATACTTATCCATGTGGTTTAGAACTAGGCTGATCAGCCTATTTATATTTCTCCTTTTACATGTATTCGGTAATTTTTGGCATTGTATAAACATTGCTATGAATAAACCCTCACGAGAGACTAATTCCTTTATAATATTTGGTTTCAGGATGAGATCAGCTCCTTGATATTTTACCCTGAATAGAGAGTTTTCGGGTCCAAGAATTTTTTTAAAAATATGTGTGATTTATTTTGGTGTTGATTTTATTAGTGATTGTAGTTATCTTGGATTTGGCATACCATGCAGGACTCCCTTAATTTCTTCCCGTGATTCAATCAGAATGGAGAATTTATTCATACTGAGTGATATCAGATCAACTATGATTGATAGTATGGAATACAATACTAACAAAATGATTAACCTAAATGAGATCAAGTACAATTTATGCAAAAATGAAAGACGATATTGGGATTTAGAAAATGATCTCTGAATGTGTGTTTATGTGTATGTGTATATGTATGTATACATGTATGCATGTGTGTATGTACATCTGTATGAGTGTATGTATATATGTGTGTACAAATATATCGATGTGTGTGGTTAAAAATGTATATGCTAGTGTGGAGAATAAATTTGTCTACCCGTACCTTTTTCTCGTTTTTTATAGTATTTTCTAATAACTATTGATGGGATTAAGATTACCTATTATCATGATATTGTCATTCAAATTTCATAAAAAAACTGACAATCCTAACATGTTGTCTTTAAGGGATCAATTTCAACAATTTTAAGACCATCAAATTTTGATTTACTTGATGATAGGATATAAAGCTCTGATTGAGTCGAAATTAAATGGCAACATCATGGCAATAGATGATCTA
Source organism: Ottelia alismoides (assembly GCA_037367405.1). Taxonomy (NCBI): domain Eukaryota; kingdom Viridiplantae; phylum Streptophyta; class Magnoliopsida; order Alismatales; family Hydrocharitaceae; genus Ottelia; species Ottelia alismoides. The sequence goes on along the minus strand of JAZKJV010007848.1, from coordinate 2,276 downwards.
TCCCTCCGATTACCTATTATCAAGATGTTGTCATTCAAATTTCGTAAAAAACTGACAGTCCTAACATGTTCGTCTTTAAGGGATCAATTTCAACATTTTAAGACCATCAAATTTTGATTTACTTGATGATAGGATATAAAGCTCTGATTGAGGTCGAAATTTAAATGGCAACATCATGGCAATAGATGATCTAACCCTCCTCCACTTAAAACAAGAAGCATATACATTTTACCCTATTTAGGGGACCCTTTTAATGAGACAAGGATTTTCCTAAATTTAAGAAAGGCAACCCTCATTTTAAATGAAAGCAAGCTATAATTTAGTAAAATAAGTAAATGGATTTTAACTTGTAAATTGGACAATGTAGATCATAAATATGCACATTGTAATATACACATATATGAATAATTAATTTTTCATCTAATATATTATTATTATTTTTAATTGTATCATTGTGAAATTATACTATTAGTATTTAGTTATTTAAATCTAATGTTAAACAACATGAAAAGTATATTATAATTCTCCAAAAATAGGTTGGCCTTCCTCTACTCTAAAAAGGCGATGTAACCATTTGAAGTTTTCCATATACATGCATATATGACTACAATGACACACACACACACATAGGGGCTGTGGAAGCTGCACCAGGGGGTGGAGCTAACTAGCTGCACCTGGCCATTTTTTTCATTGATTGTTTGTGTTTTTGAAATGAACCTAGGGGGATTTAAATCACTATATATCTCCATGATATCATACCAATTTCAACTAAATTCGACCATTTCTATCATCTCCATCAACATTTTACGGTTTTAGGATTATTGAAATTGACATATCTAGGTGGGCATGCTAGGAGTGTTTTGCATGAAATTTGAAGCACATATTCACAGAATAAACTAAGTAAATCCCTCATAAGTTCCTTAAAAAAATCAAAAATCAATTAGAAAAAATACCCGGGTGTAGCTAGTTGGCTGCACCCCCCGTGTAGCTTCCCTTTTCCTATATATATATATATATATATATATATATATATATATATATGAGGTAAATGGGGCTGCCCCCAGGGAGTAGCCAACCTGGCTACTCCCACCCCTATTTTCCTCATTTTTTTTATTTTTTTGAGAAATAAAAATTTGTATATTCATCATTATATCCCTCTCACATTCTATTAAATTTCTGTCAGAAACAGAGACTCCTACGACCTCCATCAAACATGGTCGATTTAAAAAATCCTCCGACCATTTAAAAAAATGACGTCTAGATGGAGGGCTTAAGGAGTCTCCTGTTCTGACAGAATTTAATAGAATGTGGGAGAGATATAATGATGAATATACAAAATTTTATTTTCCAAAAAAATAAAAAAAATGAGGGAAAAATAGGGGTGGGGAGTAGCCAAGTTGACTACTCCCTGGGGGCAGCCCCATTTTATCCATATATAAACCCCTAAACCCTAAACCCTAAACCCTAAAACCCTATATATATATATATAGGTATAAATGGGCTGCCCCCAGGGAGTAGCCAACTTGGCTACTCCCACCACTATTTTCCCTCATTTTTTATTTTTTGGAAATAAAAATTTATATATTCATCATTATATCCCTCTCACATTCTTATTAAAATTTCGTCAGAAACAGAGACTCCTAAGCCCTCCATCCAGACGTCTTTTTTTTAACGGTCGCAAGATTTTTTAAATCGACCATGTTTGGATGGAGGCCGTAGGAGTCTCTGTTTCTGACGAAATTTTAATAGAATGTGAGAGGGATATAATGATGAATATATAAATATTTTATTTTCCAAAAAAAATAAAAATGAGGGAAAATAGGAGTGGGAGTAGCCCAAGTTGGCTACTCCCTGGGGGCATCCCCATTTACCTCTCTCTCTCTCTCACACTATATATATATATATATATATATATATATATATATATATATATATATATATATATATATATATATATATATATATATGGGTCAAATGGGGTTGCCCCCTGGGGGAGCTAACTTGGCTCCCCCCGCCCCATTTCGTTCGGTTTATTTATTTTTTTTAATTTCTTTCATTGAATTTCATCACTATATCCTTATATTATGTCATTAAAATTTCGTGCGAAACAGAGACCCCTACGGTCTCCATCCAGACAGTCTTTTTTTAACGGTAACAGAATTACTAAAATGACCCGTTGGATGGAGGCCATAGTAGGTCTCTGTTTCGCACGAAAATTTAATGACATAATATAGAGATATATTGATGAAATCCAAGAAAGAAAATTTACAAAAAAA
>JAZKJV010007847.1:0-98628 GCA_037367405.1 Ottelia alismoides | reverse complement strand
TCGTCGTCAAAGTGTGATCGCGATATAGGGCCCGTCGACGTGGCACTGGCTGTAGGTGACCTTTGGGCTGCCGGCGGGTGCGGGCGCTGCGGCATCGGCCGGGAGGCTGTATTTGGTGGCGCCGAGGTGGGCGCCGGGGTCGCGGGATTCGGGGCGGCGCAGGCCGCGGAAAAGGCGATGAACGAAAAAGCAAGGGCTGGTGCGAACCATGATGTCGTGACGGTGGCCGCCGCGCAGGCGGCTGGCTGGCGGAAGATGGCGCAAAGCGACGAGGACGGAAATCTTTTCGCGCGGGGCGGGCGCATTACGAGGTGAGAAAGCGCGCGAGAATGGGCCGCAGCTTCTCGGTGGTCTCGGCCGGCCAGAGCGACCGCGCGGTGACGAGTGCGGAGTCGAGCGCCCGGTGCTCGGGATAGTCCGGCTCGGTCGGAATCCGCGGAATGACCCGGGCGAGGATCTGGCGGGCGGCCTCGGCGTTGGCGGTGAGATGGCGATGACGGTTTCGGCCGTGACGGGCTCTTCCTCGGTCTTCCAGCAGTCGTAGTCGGTGATCATGGCCATGGTCGCGAAGGCGATCTCGGCCTCGCGGGCGAGCTTGGCCTCGGCGAGATTCGTCATGCCGATGACGTCGAAGCCGAGCCGGCGGTGGTCTCGCTTCCGCGCGGGTGCTGAATTGCGGGCCGTCCATATTCACGTAGGTGCCGCCGAGATGGACGGTGTGGCCGGCGGCCTTGGCTTCCTCGTGGAGGAGCTTTTGCAGCCGGCAGAGATGGGGTCCGCTAAGGCGACGTGGGCGACGATCCCGCCACCAAAAAGGTGTGAATCTGCGAGGTGCGATCAAAGAACTGCGAAGGCAGGACGATGTGCTCGGGCGCATACTTCTCCTGGAGGGAGCCGACCGCGGTGACGCAGATGATCCAGCGCACGCCGAGCGAACGCAGCGCCCAGAGATTGGCGCGATGAGGCAGCTCATGCGGCTGGATCCGGTGCCCGCGGCCATGCCGGGGCAGGAAATAGACCTGCCGTCCCGCGAGTTGCCCGCCGATGATCGCGTCGGAAGGCGGGCCAAATGGCGTGTCGATGAGGTGCTCGGTCGGGTGCTCGAGCCCGGGAGCTGGTAAAGGCCGCTGCCGCCGATGACGCCGATGGCTGGAGTGTGCATGCCGCAGAGGGGAGACGGAAATGCGCAGGGCGAAAAGCGCAAAGCGAGCGCGGCCGGGCGGGTCGCCGCGCCATGGGGAGCTCAGGAGGGCAGGGTAGTCCGTAGGGCGGCGACGATTCCTTCTGTGCCTGGGAGCGGGCGCCGCTGCGCTGGAAGATGACCCCGAGGGGCCGGGTGATGCGGGTGCCCGTCAGCGCCACGGTGGCGAGCAGCCCATTCTCCACCTCCTGCTGCACGGTGATGGCCGGCACGAGGGAGATGCCGCTCTCGACTTCCACGGCGCGTTTCACCGTCTCGATATTGTCAAACTCCATCGCGTGCACGATCTCGACTCCCTTTTCGCGGGAGGTGGCGGTCGATGACCTTGCGCGTGGGCACATCGGCTCAAAGGCGATGAAGCGCTCGCCATTCAGCGGTCGAGGGTGATCGCCCGGGCCCGCGCGAGCGGGTGGCGCGGGTGGCAGATGAGCACCAGCTCGTCTTCGCTGAAGATCTCCACGGCGAGACCTGGCCGCCGGCTCGGGAAAGCTACCAGGCCGAGGTCGGCCTCGCCCTTCCAGCAACCTGCGCATAGACCTGCTGGGAGCGGCGATACTCGACATGCACCTGCACCTCGGGGAAGTGCTCGCGAAAGCGCTTCAAGTGCGGGGGCAGCTCGTGCAGGCCGATGCTGTAGATCGTGGCGATGCGCAGCTCGCCGCCCACGACGTTGCGCATCTCGTGAAGCGGTCGCCGAGGTGATTGTAGACATCGAGGATCTCGCGACTCGCTGGAGGAAGGCGCGGCCCTCGCGCGTGAGGACGAAGTTTCGCCGGCCGCGGTCGATGAGCACGACTTGAAACTTGTTTTCCGATGGCGCGCACCTGTTGGCTCACCGCGCTCTGCGTGATGCCGTTGAGGGCGGCGGCCTTTGAGGAAGCTGCCGGTCTCCGCGAGGTCGCAGAAGACTTTGAAGACATCGATGTACATGCGCAGCCGCAGGGATAAGGAGCCCTTATCGACGTGTCAACGGAACGACCACCATTCATGAGCACCCCTCGCCGATCGCCTCGCCACCATCCGCAGCCAGCTCGCCGAGGCCGCCGCTCGCGCCGGCCGCCCGGTCGACGAGGTCACCCTCGTGGCCGTATCCAAGACCCATCCGCCCGAGGCCATCGCCGAGGCCGGGCGGCGGGCCAGCTGGTCTTTGGCGAGAGCCGCGTGCAGGAGGCCCGGGCCAAGATCCCGCTGCTGCCGGGCCCGGGCGCGCTGGCACTTCATCGGGCACCTGCAGAAAAACAAGGTCCGCCAGGCGCTTCCGCTTTTCGACCTGATCCACGGCGTGGATTCCCTCGCCCTGGCGGCAGGACCTGAACCGCATCGCAACCGAGGCGGGGGTGTTTCCGCGGGTGCTGCTGGAGATCAATGTGGCCGGCGAAGCGACCAAGTTTGGCTTCAAGCCCGCGGCGCTCCGGGCGGAGCTCGAAGCGCTGCTGGCGCTCGATCGCCTGCAGATCGATGGGCTCATGTGCATCCCGCCGCCCGGGCCGCGGCCGGAGGATTCGCGGAAGTACTTCGTGACGCTGCGCGAGCTGCGCGATGCCCTCCAGACCGAGGCGCGCGTGCTGCTGCCGCAGCTCTCCATGGGCATGAGTGGCGACTACACGGTCGCGGTGGAGGAAGTGCCACGCTGGTGCGGGTGGGCACGGCGCTCTTTGGCGAGCGGACGGGCAAGGCTGGGAAGCGGAGGCTGCGACGGGATTTGACGACTAGGGCAGGGCTGCTGCTTATTGGACGCTCCCATGGTCCCGCGCCTCGCACCCACCAACGTCCAGCCGATCGGCAGTGAACTCGCCATCGCGTGGAACGACGGGACCGAGAGCTACCTGCCCCTGGAATTCCTCCGGCGCGCCTGCCCATGCGCCGGCTGCGGCGGCGAGCCGGATGTGCTCGGCCACGTGGTGCGCCCCGAGGTCACCTACACGGCAGCGAGCTTTGCCCTGCGAGCCTGGGGTCTCGTCGGCGGCTACGCGATCCAGCCGGCCTGGGCCGATGGGCACGACAGCGGGCTCTATAGCTTTCCCTATCTTCGGCGTCTCGCCGCCGAGGCCTCCTCCGTGTCATGACCCGCGCGGCCAACTCAGCATCATCGCGCTCGTCTTCCTGCTCTGCGGCGGCTCGGCGTATGTCCAGAATCGCCTCGACCGCGCCCGCCAGACGGTGCCGCCCAACGAACTCTACGAGGTCGTCCGCAAACAGCTGAGCGCCTTCCGCAGCTCCGACTATGTGAGCGCCTATCGGCAGGCGTCGTCCGGTTTCCAGGAGCGGGTGAACATGGAGGCGTTTTCCGATTTCGCCCGCACCGAGACGCCGGGGGTGACCCGCGCGGAACGGGTAGAGTTTGGCGCCGTGCGCTTCGATGGGCGGCACGCTTTTGTGCCGGTCTACCTGTTTATGCCCGATGGAGACGTCGTGCCATGTGTCTTCAGCCTCGTGCGGGAGGACAGCGGCTGGAAGATCGACGGCACGCGGGCGCTCAAGCGCTCGCCGGCGGGCCGGCGCCTTGGCGGTCTCCGAGCCTGAGTCTCCGGAGGCGGTGGTAGCGAGCTGGCGGTGCGCTAGCGGCCGCGGCGCGGGTTGTTCATCGAGAGGATACTCGTGCCGCGCATGATGTTGCCGCTGCCACCGACGATGACGCGCTTTACCGGCAGGCCGCTCTCGGGATCATGGGTGAGCGGCGGGTCGCTCATTTTTTGCACGAACTCAAAACGCTTCGGCTTCTGGCCGGGCTTTTGCGGGATGGTCTCGTAGACGTAGGTCGCCATGGTTTTTTTGGATGGAGGAAAGTGCTGCCGTAATCAGTGGAACACGCTCACCCAGGTGCCGATGGGGAGCTCCTTAAAGAGCCGCTTTGCCGCTGCGCTCGGCAGGCGGATGCAGCCGTGCGACGCCGGCCGCCCGGTCACGTAGCCCTGGTGCAGGCCAAAGTCCCGACAGCTCAGCCGCATGAAGAAGGGCATCGGCGCGCTGTTGTAGATGCTCGAGCGGTGATCGATGTCCTTGTCCGTGATGACGAACTCACCCGTAGGGGTCGGCTTGTTGCGGGTGCCGCTGGAGATCGTCGTCTGAAAGATCGGCTCGCCGTCCTTGATCACGGTGGCCTGCTGCCGGCTGAGATTCACCTCCACGCGCAGTTCGTCGCGGCTCGGCGGGGTGCCTCCGACGAGGAGCTGGATGCACTCGGGGCTATTCGCCCATGCAGCGAAGTAGAGCGCGATGAGCGTCATGCGGCCCCGGCTCGACTGGAGGCGATTCGCGCCGTGCTCGAGCAGCAGCTTTACCTGCTCGGTGCGTCCGCAACCGGCGGCGACCATCAGCGGGGTGATGCCGGTCGAGCGCTCCAGGTAGTAGCGCACCGTGCTGGTCTTGAGCGCCTCGCGGAAGGCCGAGTCGTCCATGGCGTCGAGGGTGATGTTTGGATTGGCGCCGCACTCGAGCAGCTTGCGCAGCAGAGCGTCGTCGCCGCGCGCGGCCGCGTAGGCGAGGTAAGGCTGGCCGCCTTCGTGCGGCGTGGGTGGGGCGGCGTGCTTCGAAATGAGGAACTTCGCCAGCTTCAGATTGTCGTTCTCGAGGGCGAAATTCAGCGTCTCGCAGGCCTCGGTGCTCCAGCGCTCGAGCGGCGGGGTGCGCGAGAGGATGGCGTCGATCAGGCCTTCATCGTGAGTCTCGAGGGCGTGGGCGACGAGGTCCTTGCCTTCACAGCACTCGGGTGGGAAAGGCAGATTCGCCTGCAGCAGGCGATCGACGATCGGCAGATGCCGCGCCCCGAGCGCGTAGTGCAGTGCGGTGTGGCCGCCGCGATCAGCCGCGGCGGGATCTGCGCCCTGCGAGAGGAGCTCCTGCACGGTGGGCAGATGCCCGCCGAGCGCCGCGGCCATGAGCGGCGTGAGGCCGTCTTTCTCTGCATGCTGCGCTTTCGCACCTGCGATCAGGAGCTGATGCACGCTCGTCCAGTCGCGAGCCAGCGCGGCCGCGATGAGCGGGCTGCGGCCGCGCGCGTCCACGGCGTTCAGATCCGCGCCACTGGCAAAGACGAGATCGATCACGGCCCGGTGCGCGGAGCTGAAGACGCGCACCAGCGAAGCGCCGTCGCGCTTTACGCCGAGGGCGTCGAGCCGGTCGATGGCCCGCTGCCGTGCCGGATTGGCAGCCGAGACTGCCAGCGCGCTCGCGATGAACGCGGCGAGGAAGGTGGCAGGACGAGATAACGGGACCATGACGCAGAAGAGAACCGTTCGGGACTATAAACGATGTGGCAAGCGGCGCCTTAGAAGGCGCTCCGGGCGCTGGCAACCTCTTCGGCGGATGGCGAAAAGCGCCACCGTCTCACGCCTCCGGCGGGCGATGCGCCGGGAGCGGCTGCACGAGATTGCCGGGCAGGGGCCAGACGCGTTCCTGGATGCGCTCGGCGAGGGGCCGCGAGGTCTGGTAACCGGCGGCCAGCATCTCCAGCTTGGCATCGAGATTATCGACGTAGTGCAGCGCCCAGGCCTCGGGCGTCTTCGGCGGCACCGGCGAGCCAAACTGCAGCTCCCCATGATGGGCCGCGAGGAGATGGAGCAGGTGCAGCCGCACGTCTTCGCTCGCCGGTTGCAGCGCGCTCCAGGCAGCGGCCTCGGGGGTGGCGAGCAGCTTGCGCCAGAGGTTGTTGACGACTTCGATCCCGATGGTGATGTGCCCGAGCAGCTCGCCGCGCTCGTCAAAGGGCATCGTGAACCCATCGACCGGCAGCGCATTCTCCCAAAGCTTCCCGCAGTCGTGGAAAAGCACGCCGGCGGCGAGCAGGTCGCGGTTCAGCTGCGGGTAGGCCTGCTGGATGGCCATCGCCGAGCGGAGCATCTGCGCCACATGCTCGACCAGCCCCCCGCGCCGGGCGTGATGGTTGCCGCGCGCCGCGGCGGCCCGCTGAAACCGCGCGCCGAAGTCTGCCAGGAAAAGCTGCCCGAGCGCGCGCAGGCGGGGATCGGCCAGCCCGGCGATCGTCGACGTGAGGTAGGCGAAATCGGCGGCCTGTTTCTCCCGCAGCGCCGGCGGTCCGGCCAGCAGGTTGTCGCGTTCGGCGTCGGTCAGTTCCCGCCCGGCCCAGCGGCGGGCGTCGAGGCCGTAGGCACCGCTGTGGGTGAATTCGCCGGCGACTTCGAGAAAGCAGCGCGGGACCAGGCCGGCGCAGAGCGCAAAGGCGGGGGAATCACTCCAGGCCCGCAGAGTCAGCCGGGCCTCGGCATCGGCGAGCACTACTTCCCAGAAGGGCTTGCCGTCCTTCGTTGCCTTTTCCGTGCGCGAATCGACCTGGCCCCACACCCGCGCTTCCACGCGGCCTGCGAGTGCGGCTTGCTTCAGTTGCGAGATCGAGAGGAGTTCCACAGGTGGCAGAGGCGAGACCACGTCGATCCAGCGGTGGGCCTCCGGCGGTGTCGAGCCGGAAAAGCAGCGCCCAAGGAGATTGCCCAGAATTCGCCAGTTGTGTTAACCCTCCAGCCTGCGTGCGCACCCGTCCCCCCAGTGCTGCCAGGCGACGCCGACCGCTCCTTGCTGCGCGGGCGGCCGCCTTTTCTCTCGTCGAAGCCTCGCTCGCGATCGGCGTCGTCGCGTTTGCCTTTGTCGCGCTGGTCGGTTTGCTCCCTGCCGGCCTGCAGACCTTTCGCACGGCGATGGATACCTCCGTCGGCGCGCAGATCGCGCAGCGGATCGCGGGGGAGTTGCAGGAGACGGACTTTCACCTCGTGGTGCGGAATCCGGCGGCCGTCACCGCTGGAGCCGGCGAAGAGTTCTTTCTGCTGCCGCCGCGTTACTTCGACGATCAGGGCAATGAGACGCGTTCCCCGGAAGTCGCCTCGCCGGCGGAGCGCCAGCGGATTCTTTACACCGTGAGGATCCGCGGTTCGCGGCCCGGCGTGGCCAATCCGGCCGAGCACGGCGGCCGCTGCTTTACCTCGCTGCCTTCGGCCGATGGCGCCCGCTTTAACCCGCGCGATGTCACCTTCCTCACCGTGCAGGTGGTCAACAATCCCGGCCTCCGCGATCTCACCCCGCTGCTGGATCGCGAGACGCTGCTCATCGCCCCGGCGCTGGCCCGGCGGCAGGGGCTCGGCGTGCGGACCTATCCCATCGCGCTGGCCCGCATGGCGCCCTCGCCTGCGACCACACCATGAAGCGCGCCGCGTTCACCGTCGTCGAGTTGCTCGCAGCCACCGCCGTCTTCCTCCTGCTGCTCCTCGTGGTGGTGGCGGCGACCACCCAGACCGGCGCGACCTGGCGCTACACGACGGCGCGCGCCGAGCAGTTCCGCGAGGCGCGCAACGGCTTTGAGACCGTCACGCGGCGGCTCAGCGAGGCGACGCTGAACACCTACTGGGATTACGACAACCCGACCAATCCGACGCGCTACGAACGGCGCTCGGAGCTGCGCTTCATCGCCGGGCCGGCCACCACGCTGCTCGGCAGCACGCCGGCGGCGCAACGCGTCACCCACGCGGTGTTTTTTCATGCGCCGCTCGGCTTCACCGTCTCGTCCCCCGGCCCGGCGGGGCCGCGTTACGACGGGCTCGATCAGCTCCTGAATGCGTGGGGCTATTTCGTCGAGCTGAGCGATGATGCCGCGCTGCGCCCGCCCTTTCTCAATGGCGGCGCCTTGCCGCTGCGCCACCGCTTCCGCCTGATGGAGGCGATGCTCCCGGCCGAGCAGCTCCGCACTTATCACTACACCTCGGGGGGCTCCCCACAGGCGCCGGCCAGCATCGGTTACCGCGGGCTCGGCTGGATTACCGACTGGGTGAATGCGCCGGCCGCTCCGCGGCGCCTCCTGGCCGAGAATATCGTGGCGCTGATCCTCACTCCACGGCTGGCCCGCGCGGAAGAGCAGGCCTTTGGTCCCGCAGGCGACCGCTCGCCGCTCGCGCCAGCGTATCTCTACGACAGCAGCGCCACCGCCGCCGACCCGCGCCTCAATCCCCGCAACCAGCTGCCCCCGGTCGTGCAGGTGACCATGGTCGCGATCGATGAGACGTCCGCCTCGCGGCTGAATCTCACGGCCGCCAGCGCCGATCCTTTGCGCCTCGCCGGGAAGTTCCAGGACACCGCGCGCTTTTCCCGCGACCTCGCTCTCGACCCGCGGCGCGGCCCCGGTGACAGTCTGGAAAATCAGCTCCTCTCCCTGCGGGCGGACTACCGGGTTTTTTCCAGCGCCGTACCCATCCGCGCGGCCAAGTGGAGCCGGGAACAGGCCAACTGAAGCATGCGCCGCGGCTCTCCCTCCTCCATCCGGCCTGGCGGCATCGCGCTGGTGGTCGTGCTCGTGCTGCTGGTGCTGCTCTCGGTGCTGCTGGTCGGTTTCTTCAGCACCGTGCAGACCGAGCTCGGGGGCGCCCGCAGCTATGCCGACGGGGCGAGCGCCCGGCAGCTCGCCGATACGGCCGTGAATGTCGTCATGGGCCAGCTCACCGATGGGACCCGCAGCTTCGAGGTGCCAGGCGATCCGGGCAGCCTGCGCCTGACCTGGTCTTCGCAGCCGGGCCTGATCCGCACCTACGACGAGCGCGGCGGAATCGGCCGCACCTTCAAGCTATTCTCCGCCGCGACCATGGTCGAGCCGGCCGGTACCGACTACCGCCCGGGCGAGCCGGCCACGCTCGCCCGCGAGATCCCCGTCAACTGGGTCGGCCAGCGTGCGCTCTTTACCGACCTGAACGAGCCGGTCGTCGTCGATGACCCGGAGGGTGGCCTGGCTCTCGGCTCGCGCACCACGCAGGCAGCGCGCTTCCCGATCCTCGATCCCTTTGCACTCGTCGATAGCCGCGGCAGCAGCCCGGGTATCGAGGGATTCGCACTTGGCGACGTGCCCGGCTTCGCCGGCACATGGCGGCCGGCTTCGAACTACAACCCGCTCACCCCCGCCGGCAGCACGACTACCCGCAATCCGGCGCCGATGCCCGTCCGCTGGATCTACGTGCTGCAGGATGGCACCCTCACGGTCCCACCCGGCGTCCGCGACGATGGACGCACCGCCGACTGGTCGAGCCTCGCCCAGGGCGATCGTACGCGGCCGACGCGGGACAATCCCATCATCGGTCGCATCGCCTTCTGGACCGATGACGAGACCTGCAAGCTGAACATCAACACGGCCTCCGAGGGCACCTACTGGGACCGCGCGATCGCCGCTTCGAACAATCCGGCTTCCCCCTTTGGCGAGGTGCAGCTGCGCGACCGCCTCCCGGTGCGCAACGAGTGCCAGCGTTACCCCGGGCATCCGGCCACGGTCTGTCTCAGCCCGGTTTTTGCCGCGCTCAATCCCGCCTTCCGGCTCCCGGCCGGTGATGCCTTTTCGCGTGCCGATCACGATCGCGTGCTGAAGCTCTACTACGATTTTGCCCCGCGACTCAGCCCCGGTGGCACCTTCGGCGGCACGGTCTCCACCGGTCGTAATGGCGATGCGCTGGTGCCGCTGGTGCCGGATCGCAACCGCCTCTACGCCTCGGTGGACGAGGCGATCTTCAGTCCGCCGGATGGCGTCGATTCGGCGGTCCCCGCCGGTCGTCCCGGCGGCCGGCAGCCGCTGCTGGATGAAACCGGCGCGCCACTTCTGAACCGGCGTTCGCTCGAGCGCGCCCGCTTTTTCCTCACGGCCTACAATCGCGCGCCGGAGGTGAACGTCTTCGGGCGGCCGCGTCTCTCGCTCTGGATGCAGCAGCAGGAGCGTGAGCCAAATGCCGGCAAGCCCAGCGACACCACTGGCAACCGCCCGGCTAACTGCCCGACCCGCGCCCGCAACGCCCGCGACGAACTGCTCGCCTACTGCTCGACGATCGGCCGCCAGCCCTTTTTCTTCCAGCGCTACAGCATCTTTCTCGGCACCGCGGTGAATGGCCGCAAATCGGCGGACAAGCCCTTTGGCCAGCTGCCCCGCTACGGCTACGCGATGCCGAGCAGCCAGAGCCCATCGCTCGACTGGACGCTGCCGCGCAATCACCAGCTCTATGCCTATCTGCAGGAGGTCACCTCACGTCCCCTGCCCGGCTGGGGCGGGCGCTTCACGGACAAGTATCCCGTCCCGCAGCGCGACCAGCTGCTCACCTCCATGATCGATCATCTGCGCTCCGGGACCAACAGCTACGCCCAGGGCGCGCGACCGCCGGCCGGGCAGGTCGATCGGCGCTACGAATACGCCCCCGCCCGCCGGATGCCCGACGCGACCATGGGCGAGACGCAGATCGTGCCGCTCGTCCCGCCGGATGCCGCACCCGGCGCCGGCACCAAGGGTTACGGGCGTTTCCCGACGATCACCGAGGCGATGCTCATCTTCTACCGCTCCGAGACGGCCGGCCGGCCGCCCGAGATGCGGACCCTGCTCGTGCTGGAGCCCTTTTCGCCCACGGCCGGCTCGTGGACCTGGAGCCCGCTCGTGCGTTATGTCGTCCGTGGGCTGGAGAAAGTGACCGTGACTGGCAATGCGATCGCCAATGGCTCGGCGACCGGTTTCTTCCGCTCGCGTCTCGAGAATCATGTGACCTCGCGCTGCGGCTATGGCGGCGGCGGCAATCACAACACCGCCTTCACCGGCACGCTCGCCGCCTTCCGCCACTGGAATACCGGGGGCGTCGTGGTCGCGCCGCCGGATGGTCCGGACTTTACCAAGGTGGTGCCGCCTCGCGGCGACCCGGGCGACCCCGAGCGCTTCTACAATCTGGTCAGCGACCCGGTGCCGCTGAACCGCAACGCGGACCTGATCAACGGGCGCTTCTCCTTTGCCCTCGACGGGGAGATCACCATCGAGGTCCACACCGGCTACTCGGAGGGCACTTCGGCCGAGACCCTGGTGCAGACGATCCGCCTGCGCTTTCCTCCCAGCACCTCGCCCGGCTGGCCGGTGCCGCGACCGAGCGACCTGCCCGATTTCAACAGGCGGATCGGCAACAACCGCTTCAATCTCGTGCGGACAGGCGATGTCGTGCGCAGCGTCGAGATCGACCCGCTCGGTCCGACCGGCGGCGATCTGCGTCTCGTCGCGGCGCTCAAGGAGGTGCCACCGAGCTACTTCGCCGGGGCCCGGGGCGCGGCGGATGGCACGGGTGGCTACCAGAGCCCGGGCGACTTCCTCGTGCACAGCCTCCGCAATGGCAATGGCGGGGCCGTGGCCGGGTCGAATGTGAGCGCCAATCTCTTCGATGGCCTCGCCGGCCGCCCGCCCAGCAGCCCGGGCAATGCCGTCGCGGCGCGCGGGCTCGCCGGGGCCTACCTCGGCGGCGACCGCACGAGCCGCCTGCTGGGCGATTTCGACAATGGCCCCTTTGACTTCCCGGACGGCGCCTACATCAACAAACCGGACGACTACTACAGCGCCTTCGGCGGCGGCGACCGCTTCATCGACGATACGACCACGCCGAACCGACAGGTCCCCTCGCCCGTCGTCTTCGGCTCCATCCCCGCCGTGGTGCAGCCTGGAGTCGCTCAGCCCTGGCGCACGCTCCTTTTCACCCGCTACCCCGCGGCGGGCGATCGGCATCCCGGCTTCCGGGCACCGCGCGATCACCTGCTGCTCGATTTCTTCACCATGCCGATCGTCGAGCCCTATGCCATCAGCGAGCCGTTTTCCACGGCGGGCAAGGTGAACCTCAACTTCGAGATCGCGCCCTTTTCCTATCTTCGGCGGGATACCGCGCTGCGTGGCGTGCTGCGTTCCACGCGGCTCACAGCGATCCCCAACAACGCCGCCTACAAGGCCGGGAGTGCCGCGATCTACCGCCTGCCGATCGATGCCACCCAGACGCTGGACGGCTTCGTCGAGCGCTTCCGCAAGCCGACGGGCCAGACCTTTACCGGAGAAACGGGCGCCTTCCGCACTGCTTCGGAGATCTGCGACATGCCGCTCATTCCCACAGGAAACAGGCGGGCGGACTTCCTCCGCGGCTGGTGGAACAACTTCACCCCGACCGGCGACAATGCCCGCGAAGCGCCCTACGGCCTCATCTATCCGCGGGTCACCACCCGCTCCAATACCTACACCGTCCACTACCGCGTCCAGGTCCTGCGCCAGGCTGCGACGAGCGACGCCGCCGACGCCGCGCGCTGGCGCGAAGGCCGCGACCAACAGCTCGCCGAGCACCGCGGCTCCACGCTCCTCGAGCGTTACATCGACCCTGCCGACCCGGCGCTGCCTGATTTCGCGGACTGGAAAAATCGCCCGCAAGCTGCGATGGACGACCACTACAAGTTCCGTATCTTGACGACGAAGCAGTTCCTCCCATGAAGACCACCTCCCGGCCGTCACGGTCCGCCTTTTCTCTCCTCGAGCTGATCATCGTCATCGCCGTCATCGCCATCATCGCGACATTCACGATGCCGGCGCTGAACACCGTGCTCAAGGGTTCTCACCTCAGCCAGGCAGCTGGACTTGTGGTCGGCCAGCTCAACATCGCCCGGCAGCAGGCCATCGCGCGCAACCGCGAGGTGGAGGTCCGCTTCTATCGCTTCGCCGACCCGGAGATCCCCGGGGAAAATGTCGACGAACCGGCCACCGGCGCCTTCCGGGCGATCCAGATCTTTGAGCTGCGCGATGGCATCTACGTGCCGGCAGACAAGATGCAGCGACTCCCGGGTTCGATCATCTTCAGCCACACCGCGAGCGATGCCGGCCTCTCATCCATCCTCGACGGGACGCGCTTCATCAAGCGGCCGACGATGGACGATCCCGCCGCACCCCGTCTGCCGCGCGGAGTCGACCTGCGGTATCAGTATGTGGGCGTTCGCTTCCGGCCCGATGGTTCCACCAATCTGCTCGCGACGGGCAAGTGGTTCGTCACGATCGTCGATCCGCAGCAGAAAGCCGAGGCTCCCAACCGGCCCCCACCGAATTTCTTCACCATCCAGATCGACCCGGTGAGCGGCACGATCCGCAACTACCGTCCCACTGCCGGCTAGCCGCCCACCAGCGGCACGGTGCGCCCCTCGCGGGCGCTGAGCACTGCGCTGTCCACGATCTGCTGGCCGATCCTGGCGATCTCGGGATGCAGTGGCCCGCGCTCGATCGCCCCACCCTGCAGCACGTGGATGAGGTATTGGATCGGATTCTGAAAGGGCGGCTCCAGCGGCGCGACCGGGTGTGAGGTGACTTGCGGGCGGCTGCGCGTCTGCACCGTCACCACGGGCTCATAGTCGCCAGCGGTGATCGTACCCTCGGTACCCACGATCGTGAAGCCGCAACGCGGCTGCGGCTGCGTGATCCATGGGTCGCTGAAAGTCCCCCAGCGCGTCTCGATCTTGGAGAGCCCCGTCGCATAGCGGCACACCGTCACGCTATGCTCATCCACCTCGAGCCCCGCCGGACGATCGACCACGGCGGTGACATCGAGCGGCTTGCGCCCGCTCATAAACCAGGTGCCGATCGTCGCGCCGTAACCAGCGTAATCGAGCAGCGAACCACCCCCGCGTGCCGCCTTGTAAAACCAGCTCGCCGCCTTGTCCTCCGCCGTGGGAATCGTCTCGATCTTGTCGGCGGAATGAAAGAGCGGCCCGCGGTTTCCCCCATAGTGGTGAAACTCGATGACCTCGCCGATCTCTCCCGCGTCGATCATCCGCTTCATTTCGACGTAGTTGGCCAGCCAGCGCATCGGCCAGTTGATCGCCAGCAGCCGGCCGGTCGCCGCGACCGCCGCGATCATCGCATCGGCTTCCTCCAGCGAAGCGGCAAACGGCTTCTCCATCATCACATGCACGCCGTACTCCGCGACGCGCCGGGTCCACAATCCGTGCTCGGCCGCCGCGGGACAGAGCACCACCAGGTCCGGCCGGGTCTTTTCCAAGCATGCCCGGTGATCGGTGAAAACCCTCTCCGGCGGGATCGCGAAATTCCGGATGGCGGCCTGCATCCGCGCCGGTTGCTCGTCGCAGATGCCCACCAGCTCGGCCCCCGGGTGCTCGTGGATCATCCGCAGCAAATCGCCCATGTGCATGTGGTCGAAATTGATGCCAGCGATGCGGATCGGTGTATTCATGTCCCCCAGCTTGCCGCCCCGCCCGCCCGGTGGCCAAAAAAATCCTGCCCACTGGTCTGCGCTCTCCGCCCAGCTTTCCGATGAAAAAACTCGCCGTCTTTGCCCTCCTGCTCCTGTCGGGAATCGCCGCTGCGACCGCCGCGCAGATGCTCGATTTCCCGAGCCGCCAGCCGCTGATTCGCTTCGGCGTGCCCGACGACTGGAAGCCCCAGATGAAGAATGGCACCCTCTTTGTGGTCTCGCCCGATGGCGAGGAAGTGATCGTGGAGGCGATGCTGATGGAAGCCGCGGCCGCAGATGAAGCGGCGGCCCTCGCTGAGGCGCGCGGCACGGTGGAGGGCGACTTCCGCAAGCTGAAGCTCCGTTCCCGCGAAGCCGCCAGCACGCGCGGCCTGACCGTCCGCCCGCTCTCCGGCTCCGGCGAAGACGAAAGCGGCCCGACGCAACTCGAGATGGCTGTCATCCGGCATCCCGCAGCGGAGCACTACCTCCTGCTTTCGGTCATCGCTTCGCGCGGCACAGTCGATCGTCACGCCGATGCCATCGACGCCATCTTTTCCTCATTGCGGGCGGCGGGTGGTCCTGCCCCCGTCAGCAGCCGCCCCCAGGTCTTCGCCTGCCCCGATCCGGCCCGGCCGGATTTCACGGTCGATTTCCCCGCCGATTGGATTCTGAAAAAGACCGACGAAGGCGCCTACGTCGAGTCGCCCGACCGGTTCGTCGCCTTCAATATCGTCATGGTCGACCGCAGCGAGACAGCCGAGGCGGAGCAGGCCTTGCGCAAAAAGATCGGCGCTCGCTACTACGAAGTCGTCTGGAACAAAGGCGGCGAACCGGAGATCGCTCAGGACCCGGAACTCGGACTCACCACGACTTTTCACCACGCCCAGGCCTCGGATGGCGAAGGCCAGGATCGTTACAGCGTAAACCTGGCGACCTATGTCCGGAAGCGTGGCGACAAAACGCTGATCCTGATCTGCCAGCACCCGCTCCGTGCGCTCGCGACTCACGGCGACGCGATCGAAGGCATCATCCGCTCGGTCAAGGTCCGCTGATCTGATGGCTCCTGAAACCTCCTCCTCTTTGAGCCGGGTCCTCGCCATCATCGGCGCCCTCATTTTTCTCGGCGTCTGGGTAGTGGCTCATCTCGTCTGGGCCTCCATGTCGCTAATGGGCGGGCTCATGGCCAACGACGCCGGACGCGTCCCGGAAGGCCAGCACGCCGCGCTGCTGGGCGGCCTCATCGGTGGGCAGCTCGCCACGGGCGCCGCTGGACTTGCCGCGACGCTCGCCTTTGTCTGGCGGGGCGCGCGGCAGTGGCTGTTACTGGCGTTCGCGCTGCTGCTCGTCGGCGGTGCGGCCTGGCAGGTCATGGCTTTTCGTTCCTTTGCCACCGCTGCCGCCCAGTCGCAGCCGTAGCCGCCGCGGCGCGGGTCCTCAGGCCAGCACCGGCTTCACCACCTGCGCCGTCTCGACTCCGGTAAGGCGGAAGTCGAGGCCCTGGAAGCGGTAGGTGAAGCGCTCGTGGTCGATGCCGAGCAGGTGCATGACGGTGGCGTGGAGGTCGCGCACGTGGACCGGGTTTTCGGCGACGTTGTAGCTGAAGTCGTCGGTGGCGCCGTAGGTGGTGCCCGGTTTCACGCCGCCGCCGGCCATCCACATGGTGAAGCAGCGCGGATGATGATCGCGGCCCGCCTCGGGGCTGTCCCACTTGCCCTGTCCGGCGACGCCGCGCCCGAATTCGCCGCCCCAGATGACGAGCGTCTCATCGAGCAGGCCGCGCCGCTTCAAATCCGCAACGAGCGCCGCGCTGGGCTGATCGGTGTCGCGGCAGCGCGCAGTGCACCACGAGGTGAGCCGGCTGTGATGATCCCAGTCGGGATGGAAGAGCTGGATGAAGCGGACGCCGCGTTCGACGAGGCGACGGGCGAGGATGCAATTCGCCGCGTAGCTGCCGGCGCGGCGCGAGTCGGGTCCGTAGAGCTCGAAGACTTCGTCGGGCTCGCCGCTCAGGTCGGTGAGCTCGGGCACGCTGCTCTGCATGCGATACGCCATCTCATACTGGCGGATGCGCGTGGCGATCTCGGGGTCGCCCGTCTGCTCGAGCCGCATCTGATTCAACTCGCCGAGCCCGTCGAGCATGCCACGGCGAAGGTCGCGCGGGAGCCCGTCGGGGTCGCGCAGA
This sequence comes from Ottelia alismoides, assembly GCA_037367405.1. NCBI lineage: Eukaryota > Viridiplantae > Streptophyta > Magnoliopsida > Alismatales > Hydrocharitaceae > Ottelia > Ottelia alismoides. The sequence continues at coordinate 82,256 of JAZKJV010007847.1, read as the reverse complement.
TAGAGCACGGGGTCGCGGGCGTTGCGCAGCTTCACGCCCTGATACCGCGACGGGAGGAAGCCGCTGCCCCAGTAGTGGTCGTAGAGCGGCTGATCGCTCGGGCGCTGCATCTTCGAGATGAGCACGAGGTAGTCGGGCAGGTTGCGGTTCACGCTGCCGAGGCCGTAGCTGACCCACGCGCCGATACTCGGGCGGCCGGCGATCTGATTGCCCGTGAGGAACTGCGTCATCGCGGGCGCGTGATTGATCTGGTCGGTGTGCATCGACTTGATGAAGCACACGTCGTCGGCGACGCGCTGCAGATGCGGGAGCCATTCGCTGATGGTCGCGCCGCTCTGGCCGCAGCGGGTGAACTTCGTCGCGGCCGGTTTGATGAGCTGCTTCTGATTCGAAGTCATCGTCGTGAGCCGCTGGCCGCGCCGCACGGACTCCGGCAGCTCGGTGCCGGCGAGCTTCATGAGGCCGGGCTTTTCGTCGAAGAGTTCGATCTGCGACGGGCCGCCGGATTGCGTGAGGAAGATGACGCGCTTCGCTTTCGGCGCGAAGTGCGGCAGGCCGGGAAGGCCGATCTGCTCAGCATTGGCGGCCGATGCGCCGAAGGCCCGACCGAGCAGCGAATGCAGCGCCATGGCGCCGAGCGAGACGCCGGTGCATTGGCCGAGGAAGTAGCGGCGCGTGATGTGGAGAGGATCGGTGCTCATGCTTCGCGATGGAGTTTGAAGGGATAAACCTGGCCGCTATTCCACTGGCAGACGTAGAGGTCGCCGGCGTCGTCCACGCAGACGTCGTGGCAATTGTGAAAGACGGGCTGATCCTGCATCAGCACCTTCAACCGGCCCTCCTCGTAGCGCGGCGCCTGTCCGCCCGGACAGGAGACGACGCGATCGGCAGCATCAAGGATGGTGACGAATCCGCGGCCCTGCCAGCTGCGGTAATCGTCGGGCTTCGCGCCAAAACAGACGCCGGAATAGAGATGGTCGCCGTGGATGACGGGACGGCTCACATACGCGCCAGGAAGGTAGACGCCGCGCACGTGCTGGCCCTCGAGGGTGAACCAGTTGAACTCATTCCGAATGCGCTCAGTGACGACGAGGAGCGGCGTGCCGCTGCGGGTGTCGATGGCGACGCCGTGCGCCTGCATGAAACGCCCGGGATTCACCGGCTGCGTGCTGCGGCCGCCGAATTTGCTGAGGAACTTCCCCGTGGCGTCGAAGCGCAGGATGAACTGCGAGCCGTAGCCGTCGGCGACGTAGATGTTGCCATTCGGCGCGATGGCGGTCTCGGTCGGCGCGTAGGTATCGGTGGCCTTGTAGGTGCCGCATGCGGCGGCGGTCGGCAGCTCGAGCACGACCTGGCCGTCGAGCGTGGTCTTCGCGATGCGGCCGCCGGTGTCGGTGACGTAGAGATACTCGGTGCCGCTCTGCTCGCGATGCAGCGTGAGCCCATGCGCGCCTTTCATCTGCAAGGTCCACGAGCCGACGAGCGCGCCCGCTTTGCTGAAGATGAGGACGTTGTTCTGCGCGTGATTCGTGAGCAGGAAGAGACGGCCATCCGCGACCTGCACCATCTCGTGGCAATCGCGCACCGGGTGCTGCGCGGGATTGGCCTGGCACCAGAGTTTATCCACGCGGTAACGCAGTGCGCCGTGGCCGACGATGGCGCCGTGAAACTCCGGCGCGGTCTTGCTCTGCGCGCGGATGGCGGGTGCGGAAAGGACGGCTCCGGCCGCGAGGGCGCTGCGTTGCAGGAAGGTGCGGCGGGGAATCCGGGGGGCGGGATTATTCATGGGTGATGGTCTCGTCGAGATTGAGGAGCATGCTGGCGACGACGGTGTGCGCGGCGAGCGCGGGTGCATCGACACCGGCGGCCGGTGGCGTCTGGCCGAAGCGGAGGAAGCGCTCCGCGTCGGCGGGCGCGGAACGGTAGTGCGCGAGGGCGCGGTCGAGCTCGCGCTGGAGGATGGGCAGCTCGCGCGCGGTGGCCGGCCGCGCGAGCACGCGGCGGCTCAAGTGCTGGAGGCGCGTGGTGGCGTCGCCGCGCAGTCGCAGCGCCTGCGCCGCGAGGGTGCGCGCGGATTCCAGATACGTCTCGTCGTTCAGAAGCGTGAGCGCCTGCAGCGGGGTATTCGTGCGCGGCGTGCGGACTTCGCAGACGCGCCGCTGCGCGCTGTCGAAGAGGAACGTGGGTGCGATGGCGCGGCGCCAGAAGGCGTAGAGCGTGCGGCGATATTGCGCGGCGCCTTCGCTCGGCTCGTAGGTGAAGCGGCCCATGAACATCTCCTCCCACACGCCGTCGGGCTGGTAGGGCTTCACGGGCGGTCCGCCGAGCGCGGGATTCAGCAGCCCGGACGCGCTCAGGGCGGCATCGCGCAGCATCCAGCTCGGCAGGCGAAAGCGCGGGCCGCGGGCGAGCAGCCGATTCTCCGGATCGCGCGCGAGCAGCTCGGGCGAAACGGCGGACGTCTCGCGATAGGTCTCGCTGGTGACGAGCAGGGTGAGCAGTTGCTTCACGTCCCAGCCGCGCTCCATGAATTCCACGGCGAGCCAGTCGAGCAGCTCGGGATGTGTTGGCCGCTCGCCCTGCAGGCCGAAATCCTCCGGCGTGCGCACGAGCCCCGTGCCGAAGACGAGCTGCCAGAGCTGATTCACGATCACGCGCGCGGTGAGCGGATTGTCCCGCGAGACGATCCAGCGCGCGAGGCCGAGGCGTGTCTTCTCTTCACCAGCGGGCCACTCTGCGATCGCAGGCGGAACGCCGCGCTCCACCTTGTCGCCGTGCTTGTCCCACACGCCGCGCACGAGCACGAAGGTCTCGCGCGGCTCCTTGCGCTCCGCGAGCACCATGGTGTTCACCTTGCCCGCGGCTTTCTTCACGGAGGCGAGCTGGCGATTCGCGCGGTCGAAAGCGGACTTGGCCTCGCGATACGGCGCGTGATCCTCGAGGAACTGCTCGAAGAGGCGCGCGCGCAGCTTGGTGTCGATGCTCGCGAGGTCGGCGGGCTTCGCCGTGGCGAGATCCTCGAGCGGCGCGGCTTTGGTGCTGCGCACGGTCTCGCCGGCTTCGGAGGTGAGCGAAATGCGGAAGCGCGCGAGGTTCGCGTCGCCGAGCGTGGAGCGGTGGCGCAGCTCGAAGACGAGCTCCTCATCCGCCGCGAGCACGAGCGGCTCGGCGAGTTCGTAGACGGCGGTGTGTGAGTCGGCGGGCGGCGCGTCTTTGGTCGTCCAGCCGTTGCGCGGATCGTCGTCGAGCGTGTCCTTCACCTCGCCGTAGTTGTTGTTCTTCTTTTTGTCGGCGGAAAACGTCGCCACGGCTCCGGCGTGCGTGAGGTCGCGGATCTGCGAGGAACCGAGCCGGCGCACCTGCACCTTCACGTCCGTGAGCAGGAACTCCCCGGACGCACCGCGCCCGAGCTTGCCCGCCTCGTCGCGCCGCACCTCGAGCTTCCAGCCGGTGATGCGCGGCAGCTGGCTCGTGGCGATGAGGCGGTAGTCGTCCTGATTCGGATTCGGTCCGCGCGCGGTGATGATTCCATCTGCGGCGGCGACGAGTTCCGTGCCCTCGATACTCTCGAGCTTCGCGGGCTGCAGCACGTGCCACGCGGTGTGTCCCTCGCGAGTGGCGGCGATCTGTTTTCCCAGCCACTCGGCAAAGGCGGGCTCCGCCGCGCGACGGGCCGCGACCTCGGCGGGCTTGCGTGCGTCGACGAGCTGTTGCGCCTCGGCGATGGCGCGCGCCACGTGCGGCGACTCGTAGGCGAGATACGGCTTCGCACCGCCGCCCGCCTTGCCGTCTTCGTCGATACTATTGAAGAACGCGGTGAGGCTGTAGTAGTCGGCGTGCGAAATGGGATCGAACTTGTGCGAGTGGCACTGCGTGCAGCCGAGCGTGAGGCCGAGCCAGGTGGTGCCGACGGTGTTCACGCGGTCGATCACGTAATCGACGCGCGATTCCTCCGGGTCGCGGCCGCCCTCGCCGTTGGTCATGTGATTGCGGTGGAAGCATGTGGCGAGCTTCTGCTCGGGCGTCGCATTCGGCAGGAGATCGCCGGCGAACTGCTCGATCGTGAATTGATCGAACGGCATGTTCGCGTTGAAGGCGGCGACGACCCAGTCGCGCCACGGCCAGTTGTTCCGCTCGCTGTCGGCTTGGAAGCCGTCGGTGTCCGCGTAGCGCGCGGCGTCGAGCCACCACATGGCCATGCGCTCGCCAAAGTGCGGCGAGTCGAGCAGGCGCCGCACGACCTTCGACCACGCATCGACGGAGGTGTCCTTTTCGAAAGCGGCGACCTCCTGAGCCGTGGGCGGCAGGCCAGTGAGATCGAACGACACGCGTCGGAGCAGCGTGTGGCGCGGCGCTTCCGGGGCCGGCGAGAGCGATTCCTGCGTGAGCCGCGCGCGGACGAAGGCATCGACGGGATGCGCCGAGGCCGGGAGCGCGGCCTTCACCGGTTTCTCAAAAGCCCAGTGCTTGCCCCACACCGCGCCCTCGGCAATCCAGCGGCGCAGCACGTCGATTTGCTCGCGCTTGAGCGGCGGCTTGTGCGACTTCGGTGGCGGCATCACCTCGTCCTTTTCGGTGCTGAGGATGCGCACGAGCAGCTCGCTCTCGTCCGGCTGGCCAGGCACCACCGCGCGCACGCCGTCGTTCTCGGCCGTGGCGCCTTCGCGGGTGTCGAGGCGGAGATCGGCCTTGCGATGACTTTCGTCCGGGCCGTGGCAGCTCAGGCAATTCTCGGAAAGGATGGGCAGCACCTCGCGGCTGAAATTCACCGGGGTAGCGCTGAACGCTGCGCCGGTGCCCGACGCCGCGGCGAAGAGAAGGGGGAAAAGGCGCTTCATGCGAGCTCACCGTGGCGTGGGAGCAGCGGGAAGAAAATGGCGCCGACTTCCAAAGGAGGTGTAGTATCCGACCATGCGCTCGCGGACTGCCGACTCCCACTTTGCCGTGTCGCTGCATGCCACCCCGAGCCCGGCCCACCGCGAGGTCTTTTACACCGTCGTGCGCGCCGGGCATCTGCTGGCGGGTGGCGCCCACCGCATCGAGCGCGCGCACTTTCCCGGTCATGAGCTGATTCTGTGCCTGAGGGGCCGCGGCTGGGTCCAGCTGCAGGGACGAAGGTGCGAAGTGCCGGCCCGCTCCCTCGTCTGGGTGAATTGCCACCAACCGCACGCCTATGGAGCCGATCCAGTCGATCCGTGGGAGCTTTTCTGGATCCGTGTCGAGGGACCGCGCCTGGAGCAGATGTGTAGTATCCTCTCCGCACCGGAAGCGCCGGTCTTCATCGGCATCGACGTGCCGCAGGCCCGTCGGATTCTCCGCGAAATCTTTCGCCAAATGCGGGGCAGCTCACCACAGGCTCCGGCCGTGATTCATGCCGAAGTGGCTCGTTTGCTGGCGCTGGTTTTTTGCGCCCGCCGCCCGCGCGAGGATCAGGCCCCGGTCGTGCCGGCGGTGCTGCAGCGGGCGGTCGAGCGGATGAAGCTCTACTACTTCGAGCGTCTGACGGTGGCGGAGCTCGCGCGGCTTTCGGGGATGAGTCCGACCCACTTCGCTCGCACCTTTCGCGCAGCGTTTGGCACGAGCCCGATCGACTGGCTGCGCCGTGAGCGAATCAGCCAGGCCAAGCACCGGCTCGCTGAATCGGAGGCGAGTATCAAGGAGATCGCCGCGCAGATCGGTTACCGGGACCGCTACTTTTTCAGCAAGGACTTCCGTCGCCTGACTGGCTTCAGTCCACGAGAGTTTCGCCGTCGCGAACAGCAGGCACCTGCTTCGGGCGCCGAACCCGGTAGTTGATGGCCTGCGCGGCAAGGTTCCCGCTTGTCTTTCAGCGATCCTGTCCAAGATTGCCTCCTTCCGTCCATGAAGCGCTTGTTTCCCCTGCTCTGCCTGCTGCTCCTCGCGACGCTCGCCCCCGCGCCCGGGGCGGTGACGACGGCGCTGCGGCTCGACTTCGTGCCGTGCGTCGGCGAGGCGCCAGTGGTGGTGGAAAAGGACGCCGTACTGCGGATGCCGAGTGGGTTGGTGGTGACGCGGCTCGACTGGCTGGTCTCGGAAATCGCGCTGCAGAAAGCTGACGGCACATGGCTGGAGGGCGCCGACTGGTATGGCTACCTCAGCGCGGCGAGCGGGCGGTTGCGCGTGGATTCGGATGGACTGCCGGCGGGCGATTTCAAGGCGGTGCGTTTCCGCGTGGGGCTCACGAAGAAGATCGACGACGCCGACATCGCACGCTGGGCACCGGATCATCCGCTGAACCCGCAGGTGAATGGCCTGCACTGGGCGTGGCAGGGCGGTTTCATCCACCTCGCGCTGGAAGGCCGCCGCCCGGTGGCGAAGGGCGAGCCGGAGGGCTTTTCCTTTCACCTCGCCCGTGAAGCGAACCCGATGATCGTCACCGTGCCCGTGGACTTCCGCGGCGGCGGACCCGCGACGATCACGCTGCACTTTGATGTGGCGAAGCTCTTCGACGGCCTCGACTTCGAGCGCGACGGCAACTCGACCCACTCGCGCGACGAGGACGAGCTCGCGCCGCGGATGAAGGCGAACGTCACCCGCGCCTTTCGCGCCGCCGGTGTGCGCTACGATCTGCTCCGCCCGCTCGTCGCCGATCCGGTGCAAGTGGCCGCGCGCCCGCCGGGGACGAAGCCCTTTAACCTCCGCGTGACCGACCGTTTCCCGCAGGTGCAGCTCCCGCCGGACAATCCGCTCACCGAAGAAGGCGTCGCGCTCGGGCGGCGGATTTTTCACGACCCGCGACTCTCCATCAACAACTCGCAGAGCTGCGCGACGTGCCACCAGCAGATCTCCGCCTTCAGCGATCCGCGGCCCTTTTCCCTCGGCGCGCAAAACCAGCGCGGCCTGCGCAACTCGATGCCGCTCTTCAATCTCGCCTGGCACGGCGCGATGTTTTGGGACGGCCGCGCGAAGGACCTGCGGCACCAGGTGCGCTTCCCGATCGAGGACCCGCTGGAGATGCACGAGACCGTGCCGAACGTCGTCGCCAAGCTGCAGCGCGACGCCACGTATCCGGGGGAATTTGCGCGCGCCTTTGGCAGCCCGGGCGTCGATGCGGAGCGGATGGAAAAAGCGCTCGAGCAGTTCCTCCTCACGCTGATCTCGCAGGATTCGCGCTTCGACCGCGCGGCGCGGAAGCTCACCACGCTGACCGACGAGGAAAAGCGCGGCCTGCAACTGTTCGTCACCGAGTTTGACCCGGCGCGCGGGCTGCGCGGCGCGGATTGTTTCCACTGCCACGGCGGCACGCTCTTCACCGACCACCAGTTCCGCAACAACGGCCTGAAGCTCGACCTCGCGGATGTCGGCCGCTTCGCCGTCACGCAGAACGAAGCGGATCGCGGCAAATTCAAAGTCCCCTCGCTCCGCAACGTCGCGCTGACCGCGCCCTACATGCACGACGCGCGCTTTCAGACGCTGGAGGAAGTCGTCGCCCACTACAGCGGCCCGCTCGAGCGCACCGCGGCGCTGGACCCAAATCTCGCCAAGCACCCGGAAGCCGGCATCCAGCTCAGCGCCGAGGATCAGCGGGCGCTCGTCGCCTTTCTCAAGACGCTGAGCGACGAGGAGTTGCTGCGCGCGGGCGAGGCGGAATAGGGGCCGCGGAGCCCACGGCGGAAAGCGGCCAGCGCGGGGTTAATGTAATACTTTCCGTTATTGGTATAATTTCTGTGTTTCATTCTTGACAATGATTCCTCATTTCTATACTCACTCGCGCTATCCGCGAAAAACGTGGAGTGCTGGTCACCAGTCGGTCCCCTTGTGGGGAGTTCTCCGGCCTATCCGGCATTGCAGCCAAAGAAAACCCTCTACGAATCACCGATATGAAACTCTCGTTCCCACGCTGGTGGGCGCTGACCGCGGCCCTTTTGATCCCGATCGCTTCTCCCGCGGCCGGAGATTCGTTCCTGGATGACTTTGAGGCGCCTTCCCTCAACACCGAGCGGTGGGCGATTGGCTCACTCTTTGCACCAGTCACGACTGAGGCCGCGCAGTCCATCCCGGTGGGCGTGGTTTCCGGGCAGCTACAGATTTCCCCGCTCGCCGACTTCCCCGGCGAGAACTACAGCGGCATCCTCTCGAACATCGCGTTTGATCTGAACGGAGGAGCCGTCAGCGTCGAGGCCGTGGCGGCGGATGCCGGGACGCTGAGCTGGCTCGCGCTGGGCGAGAGCAATAACTTCCTCTTTATGGCGCTTTCGGGCGGCACGCTCTTCCTGGACCAGCGGACGGCGGGGGTTGCCGATTTCACCTCGGTGCCCTTTGATGCCGTGCAACACCGTTTCTGGCGAATCCGGCACGTCCCGGGCACGGATACCGTCGTCTTTGAGGCCGGGCCGGATGGCACAAACTGGACGGAACTCCGCAGTGTGGCGCGCCAGATCCCGATTGGCGCGTTGCGCGTCGAGTTGGCCAGCGGGACGTTTGGCGAGACTGGCGCGCCCGTGCCGACCCGCTTTGACAACCTGCGAGTCGCCACCCAGCGTGCACCGCTGGTCACTCAGCCGCTGGATCAGCTGAACCGGGCTGGCACGGCTGCGACGCTGGCCATCAGTGCAGCGGATGAAGACGGCGACACGCTCGTCTATTCCGCCATAGGCCTCCCGACTGGTCTGGTGATCGACGCGTCGACAGGCGTGATCTCCGGGACGATCGAGGCCACTGCCGAAGCCCAGAATACCGTGACCGTCCTGGTCAACGACGGCCTCTTCACGTCGACCGTTTCGTTTAACTGGACAGTGACGCCGCCGCTGGTGGCGAGCTTCTCCGACGACTTTGAAGCGACCGAGCTGGATCTCACACGCTGGACGGTGGGGGTCGGATATGCGGCGGTGTTCGGAGCGGCTGATGAAGCGATCACGGTCGGGGTGGAAAGTGGCCGACTGCTGCTCACGCCGCGCGCCAATTTTGCCGACGCCTCCTATCGCGGGCTCGTCTCGCGCCAGGCGGTGGATCTCCGCGGAGCTTCCGTCAGCGTGGAAGTGTCCCCCTACCCGTTTGAGGCGGTCTCGTGGCTCGCCGTGGGCCAGGCGGATGACTACGCATTCATCTCCCACATCGGCGGCAAGCTCTACTGCCAGCAGACGCTCGATAACGTTTCGGAGTTCGTCGAGCTGAACTACGATCCGGTCGCGCACCGTTTCTGGCGGATTCGCCACGAGACGCTGGGTGATCGCCTGATCTTCGAGGCGAGCCCAAATGGCACCGTCTGGACCGTCCTGCAGACCTATGTCCGCACCATCCCGGTCGATTACGTGCAGATCGAGCTCATGGTCGGCAGTCGCTTTGCCAACGGCGAAACTTCGGCGAGTGCGTTTGACAATCTTTCCTATCAGCTTTCGCCGCCCAACCAGGCCCCGACCCTCGTCGCGCCGCCGGCTCAGGTCGTGCTGGCAGGTCGCAGCCTGACGCTCCCGGTGGCGGCCAGTGATCCGGACGGAAACATCCTGACTTTCTCCGCCTCGGGCCTGCCGGCTGGCGTGAACATCGATCGCGCGACCGGGGTAATCTCCGGGGCTCCCACCCAACTCGGCCAGAGGGTAAGCACCATCTCCGTCACCGATGGCGCGCTCAGTGCCACCGTGGCGCTCGCCTGGGAAGTGAAGCCCGACACCGGGCTCGAGCCGATCTGGACGGTCAGTGCGATCGGGGCGCCTGCGCCGAGCGGCTCGGCGAGTTTTGCCGAGGGCGTCTACACGCTGACCAGCGCGGGCCGCGGGGTGAATCTCGCGGGTGACGGCTTCCAGTATGCATGGCAACAATTCACCGGAGACGGTGAGTTGATCTGCCAGGTTACCTCGCAGGCGGCGGCTTCGATCTCCGCTCGCGCCGGGATCGTCTTCCGCGAATCCCTCCAGCCGAACTCGCGCTTCGGCGCTGTCTACCTGACGCCCGGGCGCGGCATCGTCTTTGAGAGCCGGACCGCCACGGGGAGCCCGACCGGAGTGACGCTCGCTCCGCGCTTTGCCACCCCGAACAACTGGCTGCGGCTCATCCGCAGCGGCGACACCATCACCGCCTTCCGTTCGTCGACCGGCGCAGGCTGGATCCAGATCGGCAGTGCCCGCGTGCCGATGACGAACACTCTCACCGTCGGCCTCATCGCCAGCTCGAATCTCGCCAATTCCACCGCGACCTCGACGTTTACCAATGTCAGCTTCACCCCGAGCACCGTGCCGGCGCCGTGGCGTGGAGGCGATGTCGGTTCACCGCAGCGCAGCGAGCTGGAGAGCTTTGCCAATGGTACCTTCACCGTGAATGGAGGCGGCATCGGCTACACCGGCACCGTCGACGGTGGCCACTTCACCTCGCAGACCCTCACCGGCGACGGCGTGATCACCGCCCGCGTCGCCAGCCAGTCGAATACGTTCGTCTGGGCCAAGGCCGGCGTGATGATCCGCGACAATTACGATGCCCGCGGCCGTTTTGCCCTGATCAGCCTTACCCAAGGCTTCGGGATCTTTTTCCAGACGCGCAATGCGCCGAGCGCCGCGGCGGTGACGGTGGGCGCACCGCGGGGCGATCGCTGGCTGCGCCTGGTGCGGACGGGCAACACGATCACCGGGTTCCGGTCGGCCAATGGGGTTACGTGGACGCAGGTCGGGGCGGCCACGGTGCCATTTGGGCAGACCATCTCCATCGGTCTCGCGGTGACGGCGAGCGCCTCGAATCTGCTGAGCACAGCGACCTTTGACAACGTGACCGTCACACCGACCGCGGCCGAGTAGCGGGCCGCCGCGCGTCCATCCGCGCAAGGCCGCTCTCCCGCGTGGGAGAGCGGCCTTTTGCGTGCCAGGCGGTGGCGTGCACCGCGTCGAGCGAACGAGAAAAAGCGGCCTGGTTCCGCAGAATGCGCGGCAGCACGCGGTATTCCCAAAGGAGGAGAACGCGATAAAAACGCCTGCTTTATTATAAATTCCATATTTATGTTTGCGCCCGACCCTCAGAACTGATACAACCCGCGCCGCTCTTCAGAATCGCTGGGAAACCCAAACCGGGTCCAGTGGCTGGAGTCGCTGCAACATCCGTCGCTTCTTTCCATGACCTCTCGACTGTCCCGCCTGTCTGCCCTCGTGGCCGCCCTCCTTCCGTCCCTCGTGCAGACCGCCAGTGCCGATGTGATCAATAACGCCGGGGTCAATCAGCTCGCGGCAGATGCGGCGGCGGTGGGGGTGGTGGCCAATGCGGTCGCCCTCCCGGTCGATCCCGTCGGCGCGGGGCAATGGACGCCCTTGATCCCGTGGACTCCGCACATCCCGGTCTCGGCAGCCAATTTGCCCGACGGTCGGCTGCTGACGTGGGCTGGCGACGGGCGGCGCACGTGGGATGGCGGCGATAGTCGCCGGAGTTTCGCCGCCGTATGGGATCCGCGCACGGGACAGTTTCGTGAGATCAATAACACGCGGCACGACATGTTCTGCGCCGGGCTCACGGTGATGCCGGATGGCCGCGTCTTTGTAAACGGAGGCGACGCCTGCAATGCGATCTCCAGTATCTTCGACTGGCGCACGAATGAGTGGACGGCGCTCCCGGCGATGAATGACACGCGCTGGTACAATCCGAGCGTGAGTCTGCCAGACGGCAGCATCTTTACCGTGACCGGCAGCGGCACTGGAGCGAATACGGCGGAGCGGTGGGATAGCGCGACCGGGTGGCGGCGATTGACCGGCATCCCCTGGCAAAACGTGCTCGCCGAAGGGGGCTTTCAGAACAACTGGCATCCCTTTGTGACCCTCGCGCCAGATGGGCGGCTCTTGCACTTTGGGCCCACGCGGAATTTCCACTGGATCACCGCCAGCGGGGCCGGCTCGCTGGTGCGGGCGAATGTGACCCTGCCCGGCACCTACTTCCCGAAGGAGGGCGCCTACGCCATGTACGAAGAAGGGCGCATCCTGGTCGCCGGCGGCTTTGCGAACAACTCGGGACGCAGCTTCGCCACCCGGACAAATCAGGCCATCATCGTCGACCTGAACCCGTCTACCCCGAGCGTCGCCTCGACGAGCTCGATGACGTTCCCCCGCTTCTTCTCGAACTCGGTCGTTCTCCCCAACGGCGAGGTCATGGTCATCGGTGGGAATACAGGTGGTGTGCCCTTTAGCGATGCCGATCCCGTCCTCACTCCGGAGATCTGGAACCCCCGCACCGGCCGCTGGCGTACGGTGGCCAATATCGCGGTGCCCCGGGCCTATCACTCCACCGCCCTCCTGCTGGCCGATGGCCGCGTCTGGTCTGGCGGCGGCGGCCTGAATGGCGGCGACCATCAGGATGCGCAGATCTACACGCCGCCAGCCTTGCTCCGCGCCGACGGCTCGCCCGCCGTCCGCCCGGTGATCAGCGGCGGAGCCAGCACCATCGGCTACGGTCAGACTTTTGAAATCAATGCCACACCGGGCCTGGCGCAGTTTGCCATCATCCGCACCTCCTCACTCACCCACTCGGTGAATACCGACCTGCGCCGTCTGGTCGTGCCTTTCACGGAAGTCCGCCCCGGGACCTACCGGCTCGCCTCCCACCCGAATCGCAACGTGATGACGCCGGGTTACTGGATGCTCTTCGCGATCGATCCCCAGGGCGTCTACTCAGAGGCCCGCACGCTCTTTGTCACCACGGCGAATACCCCCACCCTCACGACGCCCGCTGATCAGCTCACCACAGTGAATACGGCCGTGGATCTGGCGCTGAACGGCTTTGCGCCGAGCGGCACGCCAGTCTACAGCGCCACCGGCCTGCCTCCGGGTCTCCAGATCAATGCGACGACCGGGCGCATCACCGGCACCGCGACGACGCAGGGCGGCTACCGGCCCACCGTGACCATCACCGCCGCGAACCAGGCCGCCTCCGCGACCTTTGGGTGGACGGTCGTCCTGCCAAACCTCGGCACCGGCACGATCCTCCGCGAACTCTGGGCCGGGATCGCTGGAAACCCCGTGGCGAATCTCACCAGCAATCTCGCTTACCCTGGGCGCGCCACCGCCACGAGCTCGCTGACCAGCTTCAACGCGCCTGCCAACAGTGCCGATAACTACGGCCAGCGCGTCCGCGGCTATCTGCACGCGCCGGTCAGCGGCACGTATCGTTTCTATATCGCCGCCGACGATTCCGCACAGCTGCTGCTGAGCAGCAATGATCAGCCGATCCGAGCCGGCGTCATCGCCAGTGTCTCGGCGGCCACCCTCCCGCAGGAGTGGAACCGCTTCCCCGAGCAGGCCTCGGTCGCGATCCAGCTCGAAGCCGGCCAGCGCTATTACATCGAGGCGATCTCCAAGGAAGGCGTCGGCGATGACCACCTCGCGGTCGGCTGGACCCTGCCGGGCGCGACCAGCATCGCCGTGGTCCCCGGCGCCTACCTTTCACCCTTCCAGATTCCCGAGACGGTGATTCGCGAGGTCTACACAGGGATCACCGGAGTGACGATCGCAAGCCTGACGGGGAACGCCAACTTCCCCGCCCGCCCGAATACGACCGGGAGGCTGACTCATTTCGAGGCTCCTGCCGACGTCCTCGATAACTACGGGCAGCGCCTGCGGAGCTGGGTCACCGCGCCCGTCACTGGCCAATACCGCTTCTACATCTGCAGCGATGACAATGGGCAACTCTCGCTCAGCACCGATGCGAATCCGGCCAACGCCCGCGTCATCGCGACCATGCCCGTGTGGAGTAGTCCGCGCAACTGGACTGCCTTCCCGCAGCAAGCCTCCGCGCTCATCACGCTCCAGGCCGGGCAGCGCTACTACATCGAGGCGCTGATGAAAGAGGGCGGCGGTGGAGACAATCTCGCGGTGGGCTGGACGATTCCCGGCACCTCGGACATTCGCCTGCTGAGCAGCGAGTTCCTTTCGCTCGCCCAGCCGCCAACGCTTGCGGCACCCGGCGCGCCGAGCCATGCCGTCGGTGAAGTCGTCTCGGTGCCCTTCACCGCCGCGGCCAATAGCGGTGGCGCCCTCTCCTACAGCGCGACGGGACTGCCGCCTGGCATCACACTCGCCCCGAATGCTCCGGTCTTCTCCGGCACGCCCACCCAGGCCGGCGTCTACAATGTCAGCCTGACCGTGAACGAGGCTGGCGGACTCGCGACCACGGCCACGTTCTCGTGGACGATCCGCCAGGTCCTCGCCCTGCCCGTGCTCAGTGGGGGCCCGCAGCCGGCCGGGAATTCCATCGCCCTCAGCATCACCGGCACCGGCGGCACCAATCCCCGCTACAGCTGGAACTTCGGCGATGGCTCGCCGGATTCGCCCTGGTCGAGCAGCGGCAACGTCTCGCACACCTTCCCCGGCCCAGGTCGTTACATCGTGACCGTCACCGCCACCGACGATACCGGCCGGGTGGTCTCGAGCAGCTTCTGGCAGGTCATTCACGCTCCGCTCACGGCGGCTCGGCCTGTGGCCTCGAGCGCGCTCGCCCTGGTCCCGGCGGCGACGGGAAATGCCCGCCTCTGGGTCGCAAATCCGGACGCCGACACGGTCTCCATCCTCGATGCGGTGACGGGAGCGCGCCTGAATGAAATCGCAGTCGGCGCCTCGCCCCGCTGCGTCGCACTGGCCCCGGACGGGCGGGTCTGGGTCACCTGTGCCGATGCCGGCACGATCAGCGTGCTCGATCCGGTCACCGCGACCGTCGCACAGACGCTGCCGCTCCCGCGTGGCTCGCGGCCCTTTGGTCTCGTCTTCGCTCCAGACGGCCGCACCGCCGCCGTCGTGCTCGAAGCGACGGGTCAGCTCCTGCTCCTGAATCCGACTACCGGCGCGACGCTGCGCACGGTCGCCGTCGGGCCCAATCCGCGGCACGTCTCCATGACGGCCGACAGCGCCCGCCTGCTGGTCAGCCGCTTCATCACGCCGCATCTGCCAGGTGAAGACACGGCGAGCGTCGATACCACCGGCCGTGGCGGTGAAGTCGTCGTCATCGCTGCCGCCACCGGCACGATCGAGAAGACTGCCGTGCTCCAGCACAGCGAGGCGATCGAGTCGCAAAGCTCAGCCCGTGGCATCCCCAACTATCTCGGCGCCGCAGTCATCTCGCCCGATGGCACCAATGCGTGGGTGCCTTCCAAACAGGATAACATCAAGCGCGGTGCGCTCCGCGAGGGCAGCGAGCTGACGCATGACGGCACGATCCGCGCAATCGTCTCGAAGCTCGCCCTGCCCACCGTGACGGAGACCTACTCCGCCCGGGTGGATATCGATAACTCTGGCGTGCCGAGTGCCGCTGCCTTTGATCCGTTCGGCGGCTACCTCTTTGTCGCGCTGGAGGCCAATCGCCAGATCGCGATCGTCGACGCGCTGAACGCACAGGTCATCACGCACTTCACCGTCGGCCGCGCCCCGCAGGCCGTGCTGCTCTCCGCCGATGGCCGCACCCTTTACGTGCAAAACTTCATGGATCGCACTGTCTCGATCTATGACGTCACCCTCTTCCTCCAGGGGCGAATCGGCACGCCGGCCCTGCTCGCCACGACGAATACCGTGGCGGCCGAAAAACTGAGCGCGCAGGTGCTCCGCGGCAAGCAGCTCTTCTATGATGCGGCAGATGGCCGCCTCGCGCTGGAGGGCTATATCTCGTGTGCGTCGTGCCACAACGACGGCGGGCACGATGGGCGGACGTGGGATTTCACCGGCTTCGGCGAAGGCCTGCGCAACACGCCGACGCTCAAGGGGCATGGCGCGACGCTGCCGCCGCACTGGACCGGGAACTTTGACGAAATCCAGGACTTCGAGAACCAGATCCGCAACTTCGCGCGTGGCTCGGGCCTGATCGAAGACGGGACGCCGAACCCGCCACTCGGCGCACCGAATGCGGGCCGGAGCAGCGACCTCGACGCGCTGGCGGCCTATGTGACCTCGCTGACCACGCACCCGGCCAGCCCCGCTGCTGCAGAATCCGCAGAGGCCCTCGCCGGACGCGCCGTCTTCATCCGTCAAAACTGCACGGCCTGTCACAATGGAGCACAGCTGACGAACAGTGCGCTCGGAGTCTTTGCCGACATCGGCACCATCAAGCCGGGCAGCGGCCGGCGTCTGGGTGCCGCTATCACGGGCTTCGACGTGCCGACTCTGCGCGGGTTGTGGAATACGGCTCCCTACCTGCACGACGGCTCGGCCGCGACGCTGGACGCAGCCATCGCTGCGCACCGCGGTCTGAATGTGACCGCGACCGAGCGGGCGAATCTGGTGGCATTCCTCCTCACCCTCGATGACAGCGTGCCGTCGCCGGTGAATACGGCCCCGACGATCACCAGCCCCCTCGCCCAGACCAGCGCACGGGGTGCGACCGTCAGCCTCCCGATCGTCGCCTCCGATGTCGACGGACAGCCCCTCACCTACAGCGCCAGCGGCCTGCCGGATGGCTTGCAGATCGACGCCACCACAGGCGTGATCAGCGGCACGATCCTCGGCAGCGGGGCGGCCACCAACAACGTGACGATCACCGTCAACGACGGGGCGGCCAGCGTGAGCGCGTCGTTTACCTGGTCGCTCACGATCGGAGTCCTCAGTCAGCTCGCGGAAGACTTCGGTGATACCCCACTCGATCCGAATCTCTGGGAACTCGGCTCCCTTTACGTCCCCTTGACGGGATCCTTCGACCAGCAGGTGCAGATCGCTCGTTCCAACGGGCGGCTGGCCATCACGCCACGGACCGGGATCGATGGCAGCAGCTACAACGGCATCATTACCCGCTGGGCCTTTGACCTGCGTGGCTCAGCGGTGACGGCCGATGTCTCGCCGGCCGCAGGAGACTCCCTCACCTGGCTGGCCCTCGGTCGTGGCCGGGACTTCCTGCTCATCGCCGTCACTGGTGGCTCGATCTTTATGGAGCAGACGGTCAATGGCGTCAGCGACTTCACCGGCGTGAACTACGATCCCGTGGCGCATCGCTTCTGGCGGATCCGCCACGTCCCGGCCACGGATGAGATCGTCTTCGAGGGAGGATCGGACGAAAATACCTGGACGGAACTCCGCCGGCTGCCGCGCGCCATTTCCATCGATGCACTGCGCATCGAACTCGTGGCCGGGACCTATTTCGCAACCCCCGCGCCCGGTGAGGCGAGTTTCGATCGCATCCGCTATATCGCCAACCGTCGACCGGAGATCACCGTGCCCGTAGCGCAGACGACGGTGGTAGGGACGGCGGTGAATCTTGCAATAAGGGGGAGCGATGCGGATGGGCAGACGGTGAGGTATACGGCGAGCGGGCTGCCTGCAGGGCTGTCGATTGATGTGGTGAGTGGAGTGATCAGCGGGACAGTGGGAGTGGAAGCGGCGAGGAACAACGAGGTGACGGTGAGTGTGAGTGACGGGCTGCTGAGCCGGAGCGGGAGCTTTGGGTGGACAGTGCTGCCAGCGAGCACGCTGGGAGCAGAGTGGACGAGCCAGGAGATTGGAGGAGGTGCGGTAGCTGGTGGAGCGAGCTTTGGTGGAGGAGTCTACACGCTGCGGAGTGCGGGGCTTGGGGTGGTGCTTGGAGGAGACCAGTTTCAGTATGTGTGGCAGCAGTGGAGTGGGGATGGCGAACTTGTGGCACGTGTGACATCGCAGACGGCGACGGATCCTGCGGCGCGAGCTGGGCTGATCTTCCGGGAGAGCCTTTCCGGGACGTCGCGATTTGGGGCGGTGTTTCTGACGCCGAGCCGAGGGTATGTGCATGAGTTTCGGCAGGTGAGTGGAGGGCCGACAGGGTTCACGCTTGCGGCGCGCAACGCGGCGCCGAACAACTGGCTGCGACTGATCCGGAGTGGGGATACGGTGACGAGCTTCCGGTCTGTGGACGGAGTGACGTGGACGCAGATTGCGAGTGGGCGTGTGGTGATGAGCCGAGGGCTGACGGCGGGACTGATAGTGAGTTCGAAGGCGGCCGGGCAGGTGAGCACTGCGACGATGGACAACGTGCGGTTCACGCCGTCGACGGTGCCCGCGCCGTGGGTTGGAGGAGATATTGGTGCGCCCGCGCGGACGGAACTGGAGTCGTTTGCGAACGGAGTGTTTACGGTGAGGGGAGGAGGAGCAGGGATCACTGGGACGGCCGACCATGGGCACTTCACCAGCCAGGTGCTGAGTGGGAACGGGCAGATCACGGCGCGTGTGGTGAGCCAGTCGAACACGTTTACGTGGGCGAAAGCTGGTGTGATGATCCGGGAATCTGTGGCGAGCAACGCGCGGATGGCACTGGCGACTGTGACGCAGGGTCAGGGAGTGTTTTTCCAGGCACGGACGAGCGTTGGAGGAGCTGCGACCGCGGTGGCAGCGCCGCGAGGCAACACGTGGGTGCGACTGGTGCGCAACGGGAACACGATCACGGCGTGGCGCTCTGGGGATGGAGTGACGTGGACGGCGCTGGGGACGACGCAGATTGCGTTTGGGCCGACGGTATCGTTTGGGCTGGCGGTGACGGCGAGCGGAGCGAACCTGCTGAGCACGGCGGTGTTTGACAACGTGACGGTGACGCCGCTGCCGTAAGGCTGTGAAGAGAGAGTAGAAAGCGCCCTGGCCAAAGAAGCTGCGGGACCGAGTGGGGACGCTGAGCTCTGAAGAAGAGGAGTTCAGCGTCCCACCGCCCCGCCCCGCAGGCCGTCTCCCAGCAGACGGCGGATGGTGGCGATGGTGGATATGGAGATCATTGCCAATAGATTAACGTTGACATCTTCTGTCGTCTGTCGACACTCGCGCCCCATGTTGCACCAAGGTGACTCATCGCTGCCCGATCGGCTAGTGAAGGCCGACCCGGCCCGAAAGGGAGCGCTTTGTTTCCACCTTCAGTCCGTCGGTGCTGAGGCTCGCGTGGGTCTTCGCTAGTCGCCCGATCGTTTCCAGAAATCTCCTCCCCCGCCCTCGGCGGTTCTCTCATCCCGCCTTCGCAAAACTCTTAATGAAAATGCTGTCCGCCAAAACCCTCTGCCTCACGGCGCTAAATCTTGCCACCTTGCTCTCGCCCGCTTTTGCCGATGTGGTGCGCATGGCTGGCGCGGACCAGCTCGTAACGGACGCCGGGATACTCGGGGTGACCGCAAATGCGATGGCTGCCCCGGTGGACCCCGTAGGTGCCGGGCAATGGTCTGGTGTGATCCAGTGGACGCCGCACATTCCCGTCTCGGCGGCGAATTTGCCCGACGGGCGAATCCTGACCTGGGCCGGCGAGCAGCGCCGGAGCTTTGATGTCTCAGACAGTCGCTTCACCTATGCCGCAGTGTGGGACCCGGCTACCGGGCGTTTTTCGGAACTGAACAACGACCGACACGACATGTTTTGTGGTGGGACGGCGATGCTGCCGGACGGCCGCGTCTTTGTGAACGGCGGCGATGGCTGCAACTCGGCGACGAGCACTTTTGACTGGAGGACCAACCGCTGGACCGCGCTCGGCGCGATGAACGACATCCGCTGGTATAATCCGAGCATCGCTCTGCCGGACGGCGGCGTCTTCACTGTCACGGGCAACACCGGCGAACGCACCGCTGAGCGCTGGGACGCAGCGACGAGCTGGCGGCGCCTGCCGGGGATTGACTGGATTTCGGTGCTGAATGAGCCCGGCTATGTGCAGCGGTGGCATCCCTTCATCGTGCTCGCGCCGAATGGTCGGCTCTTCCACTTTGGGCCGACCGATACCATGCGCTGGATCACTCCGACCGGCACTGGCAGCATGGAGAGCTCGGGGCAATTCGTCCCTGGCGATCACTACCCGAAGGAAGGCGCGTATGCCATGTATGAGGAGGGCAGAATCCTGGTCTGCGGCGGGGCGGCGAGCCCGAACCCTGGATTTGAGGCGAGCACCGGGACAAGCACGACGCTCGCCTACACGGTGGACCTGACTGGCGCGACGCCAGTGATTCGTTCGGAGAATCCGATGCGGTTCGCCCGGCAGTTTGCCAATGCGGTCGTGCTGCCGAACGGCGAGGTGCTGGTCATCGGCGGCAATGATGGGACGAAGTTCAGCGACCGGAATTCCGTCCTGACGCCGGAGCTGTGGAATCCACGCACGCGCACCTGGCGCACCGTGGCCAACTTGAGCGTGCCGCGGAACTACCACTCGATCGCGCTCTTACTAGCCGATGGGCGAGTCCTGTGCGGCGGTGGCGGCCTAGGAGGGGGTGATCACCAGGACGCGCAGATCTACACGCCGCCCGCCCTGCTGACTGCCAGCGGAACGCCGGCGTCGCGCCCGGTGATCAGCGGCGGCGCGAGCACCATCGGTTACGGCCAGAACTTTAACATCACCGCCACTCCGGGTGTCGCGCAGTTTGCGTTCATTCGCATCTCTTCAGTCACCCACTCGGTCAATACTGACCTGCGTCGGCTGGTCCTGCCCTTTACTGAGACCTCGAGCGGCAACTACACCCTGACGTCACACCCGAACGCAAACGTCATGACGCCGGGTTACTGGATGCTCTTCGCGGTCGACCCAAACGGCGTCTACTCTCAGGCGCGAACACTGCTCGTGACCACGGCGAACTCGCCTTCGCTGACCTCGCCGGGCGAACAGCAGGCGACCGTGGGCTCGGCCGTAAATCTGAGTGTCAGCAGCACCGTCCCGACGGGAGTGGGCACCTTTTCTGCCGCGGGGCTGCCGCCGGGGCTGAGCATCAATGCGGCCACGGGCAACATCACGGGCGTCCCGAGCGTTGCGGGCGTTTACCGGCCTACCCTCACGCTCAATGCCGGCGGCCAGTTCTCGTCGGCTACCTTCAACTGGACAGTACTGCTCGCCAATCTCGGGACGGGCACGATCTCGCGCGAGGTGTTCAGTGACATCGGCGGCCTCAACATCTCCGACCTCACGAACAACGGCGCCTACCCAGGCAATCCTTCCTCAAGGGGTACGCTCACGCGCTTTGAAGCGCCCGAGAATGCTGGGGAAAACTACGGCCAACGTATCCGCGGCATCCTCCATGCGCCCGTGACCGGCCGCTACCGCTTTTACCTCGCCGCGGATGATTCCGGGCAGCTCCTGCTGAGCACTGATGCCACGGCGGCACGGGCCACCGTGGTCGCTTCGACGACCGTCGCCACGTTCCCGCTCGAGTGGAACCGTTTCCCCTCGCAGACCTCCGTCGAGATCACCCTGGAAGCCGGCCAGCGCTACTACATCGAAGCGCTGGCTAAGGAAGGCGGTGGCGGCGACCATCTCGCGGTCGCGTGGTCCCTGCCCGGTCTATCTTCCATCGCCGTCATCCCCGGCGCCTATCTGTCCCCCTTCCAAGCTGCGCCCGCGTTGCCCACGATCACTTCGCCTGGCGGTCAGCAAGGCACGGTGGGGACTCCCGTGAACCTGGCCATCGCCAGCGTAGTCCCGACGGGCACCCCGGCCTTTTCCGCTGCCGGGCTCCCGCCAGGGCTGAGCATCAATCCGGCGACCGCGGCCATCACCGGCACCCCGACGACTGCAGGGACCTACCAGCCGACCCTGACGCTCACCGCTGGTGGGCAGACCGTGAGCACTTCCTTCACGTGGACTGTGCTGCTCTCGAATCCCGGCACGGGCACGATCCTGCGGGAGTTCTGGAGCGGGATCGGTGGCGACACGCTCGACGCGCTGGTCAACAATCCGAACTTCCCTGGCCAGCCGACAGGTTCCGAGCAGCGGACCAGCTTTCAGGCGCCGACGAATGTGGCCGACGCCTACGGCCAGCGCATGCGCGGCTATGTATTTGCACCCGTCACCGGGACCTACCGCTTCTACATTTCCAGCGATGACAATGGGCGTCTGCTCCTGAGCAGCGACGACACGCCTGGACGCGCCGTGCCGATCGCGAGCGTGCCGGGCTTTAGCGAGCCGCTGCAGTGGGATCGATTCCCCGAGCAGGCCTCAGTGGCGATCACGCTCCAGGCCGGCCAACGCTACTACATCGAAGCGCTCTCGAAAGAGGGCGGCGGCGGCGATCATCTTGCGGTCGGCTGGACGATCCCCGGCTCCACCGCCATCGCCGTGATCCCGGGCGCCTTCCTTGCACCCTTCCAGGTCACGCAGGTGCAGCTCACGATCACGTCGCCGGGCAACCAGCAGGGGACCGTGGGGACGCCCGTGAACCTGTCCATCGCCAGCTCGGCTTCGGCGGGCACTCCAGCCTTCTCCGCTGCAGGGCTCCCGCCGGGATTGAGCATCAATCCCTCGACGGGGGCCATCACCGGCAACCCGACGGCGGCCGGCAGCTATCAGCCGACCCTGACGATCAGCGCTCTGGGACAAAGTCGATCCACCTCCTTTAGCTGGATCGTTCTGCTCTCGAATCCCGGGTCGGGCACGATCCTGCGGGAGTTTTGGAACGGCATCGGCGGCGAGACGCTCGCCGCGCTGACTGGCAATGCCAACTTCCCCGGGCAGCCGACGGGCTCGGAGCTGCGGACGAGCTTCCAGGCGCCGACGAATGTGGGCGAAAACTACGGTCAGCGCATGCGCGGCTATGTCTATGCGCCGGTCACCGGGACCTACCGCTTCTACATTTCCAGCGATGACAATGGGCGGCTGCTGCTGAGCTCCGATGAAACAGTGGCTCGCGCCGTGCCGATCGCCAGCGTGCCGGGCTTTAGCGAGCCGCTGCAGTGGGATCGATTCCCCGAGCAGGCTTCGGCGGCGATCACGCTCCAGGCTGGCCAGCGTTACTACATCGAGGCGCTTTCCAAGGAAGGCTTCGGCGGCGATCATCTCGCGGTCGGCTGGACGATCCCCGGCTCCACCGCCATCGCCGTGATCCCGGGCGCCTACCTCGCGCCGTTTACCAACCGGCAGACCGTGGCCCGCGAACTCTACAACGACATCTCCGGGGTGAGCCTCGATGCGCTGACCAGCAATCCGAATTTCCCGGGCCGGCCGACCACAGCCGGGACGCTCGCAGACTTTGAAGCGCCGACCAACCTTCTCGACAACTACGGCCAGCGTCTCCGGAGCTGGGTCACCGCGCCAGTCACGGGCCAGTATCGCTTCTACATCAGCAGCGATGACGCTGGTCGCCTGTCACTGAGCACAGATGCGAGTTCCGAGAACGCCCGGGCCATTGCCACCTGCCCCTTTGCCGTCGAACCAAGGGCGTGGACGGTCAATCCACAGCAAGCCTCAGCGCTCATCACGCTCCAGGCCGGCCAGCGCTACTATATCGAGGCGCTTTCCAAGGAAGGAGCAGGCGGCGATCACCTCGCGGTCGGCTGGACGATCCCTGGGACCACCGGCATCCGCCTGCTGACCAGCGAATATCTCTCGCTGCCGCAACCCCCGAGTGTCGCCTCGCCGGGAACTCTCGCTCATGTCGTGGGCGAGAGCGTCTCCACCGTGCTCCAGACCAGAGCGGGTGCAAATGGCGAACTGACCCTCACCGCTACCGGGCTGCCGCCGGGCCTCGCCGTGGTGCCGGGCTCCTCCTCGATCGCCGGCCGGCCGACCCAGAGTGGTTCCTTTGCCGTCACGGCGACCGTACAGGAAGCGGGCGGCCTGAGCGCGTCGGTCTCCTTCACCTGGACGATTCGCGACGCCCTGACCCTGCCCACGCTCACCGGCACGCCGCTGCTCTCCGGCACAAATGTCGCGCTCACGATCACGGGTTCCGGTGGTACGAATGCCCGCTACACGTGGAACTTCGGAGATGGCACGCCCGATTCCGCCTGGTCCAGCTCGGGTGATGTCCAGCACACCTTCCCCGGCCCCGGCCGCTACCTGGTCACCGTCACTGCCCAGGATGATACTGGCCGCATCCTGACCAGCAGCTTCTGGCAGGTCATCCACGCTCCGCTCACTGCGGCAAAGCCGACTGCCTCCAGTGCGCTGGCCCTCGTCCCGCAGGCGAACGGCAACGCGCGGCTGTGGGTCGTCAATCCAGACGCTGACTCCGTGACGGTGCTCGACGCGGTGACTGGTGCGCGGCTCGCCGAGATCGCCGTGCCCGCCGGCCCCCGCTGCATCGCCCAGGGCCCGGATGGTCGCCTGTGGGTGACCTCGATCGAGGCGGGGACGCTCAGCGTTCTGAATCCGGCGACGCTGGCTGTGGACCAGAGCTTCAATGCACCACGCGGCACCCGGCCCTTTGGTGTCGCCTTTTCTCCCAATGGCTCCGCGGGATGGCTCGTGCTCGAAGCCACGGGACAGCTCCTTCGCTTCAACCCCGCCAACGGTACTACTACGGCCACGGTCGACATCGGCCCGAATCCGCGCCACCTCTCGGTCACTGCGGATGGCACGCGTGTGCTCGTGAGCCGCTTCATCACGCCGCCGGTGCCGGGCGAAAGCACCGCTGTCGTCGAGACCACGGGTCGCGGGGGGGAAGTCGTCGTCGTCGATGCCGCCAGCGCGACGGTCACGAGGACTGCGATCCTGCAGCATAGCGAGCAGACTGAATCACAGGCCTCCGCCCGAGGCATCCCGAACTACCTCGGCGCCGCCACTATTTCGCCCGATGGCCTCAGCGCGTGGATCCCGTCAAAGCAGGATAACATCAAGCGCGGCCAGCTCCGCGAGCGGACCGCTCTCACCCACGACGGGACCCTTCGCGCCATCGCCTCGAAGCTTGACCTGCCCAGCGTGACCGAAAACTACCGCGCCCGCGTCGACATCGACAATTCAGGCATGCCGAGCGCCGCGGCTTTCGATCCCTTTGGCGGTTACCTCTTCGTCGCCCTCGAAGCCAATCGTGAGGTCGCGATCATCGACGTCTGGAATGCCACTCGCATCGCACATTTCAGCGTCGGCCGTGCCCCGCAGGCACTGGTTGTCTCGCCCGACGGCACGCGGCTCTACGTGCAGAACTTCATGGATCGTACCGTCTCGATCTACGATGTAAGCATCTTCCGCAATGGCCGCGTCGCCTTGCCCACGCTCCTCGCCACGGTGAGCACGGTGGCGAGCGAGAAGCTGAGCGGGAGAGTGTTACGCGGAAAACAGTTGTTTTACGACGCAGCGGACCGGCGCCTCGCGCTGGAGGGCTATATCTCGTGTGCGTCGTGCCACAACGACGGCGGGCACGACGGGCGGACGTGGGATTTCACCGGCTTCGGCGAAGGTCTGCGCAACACGCCGACGCTGCGTGGCCATGGGAACACCCTGCCGGCGCACTGGAGTGGGAATTTTGACGAGATCCAGGATTTTGAGAACCAGATTCGGAATTTTGCTGGAGGGAGCGGGTTGATTGAGAATGGGGCTGCGAACCCGCCGCTGGGGGCGCCGAACGCCGGCCGCAGCGAGGACCTCGACGCGCTGGCCGCATATGTGAACTCGCTGACCACGCACGGACCGAGTCCGTTTGGGGTGGAGAGCGCGGAAGCTGAGGCTGGGCGGCGAGTGTTCGTGCAGCAGAACTGCGCGAGCTGCCACAGCGGAAGTCAGCTTACCAACAGCGCGCTCGGAGTCTTGGCTGACATCGGCACGATCAAGGCGAGCAGTGGGAGGCGGCTTGGGCAGCCGCTCACGGGCTTCGACACGCCGACGCTGCGAGGGCTGTGGGGTACGGCGCCCTACCTGCACGACGGCTCTGCCGCGACGCTTGAAGGAGCGATCGCCGCGCACCGTGGCGTGACGGTGAGCGAGACGGAGCGGCGCAATCTGGCGAGCTTCCTGCGGACGCTGGGTGATGGAGTGCCAGCACCTGTCAACAGCGCGCCGACGATCACCGTGCCCGTAGCGCAGACGACGGTGGTAGGGACGGCGGTGAATCTTGCAATAAGGGGGAGCGATGCGGATGGGCAGACGGTGAGGTATACGGCGAGCGGGCTGCCTGCAGGGCTGTCGATTGATGTGGTGAGTGGAGTGATCAGCGGGACAGTGGGAGTGGAAGCGGCGAGGAACAACGAGGTGACGGTGAGTGTGAGTGACGGGCTGCTGAGCCGGAGCGGGAGCTTTGGGTGGACAGTGCTGCCAGCGAGCACGCTGGGAGTAGAGTGGACGAGCCAGGAGATTGGAGGAGGTGCGGTAGCTGGTGGAGCGAGCTTTGGTGGAGGAGTCTACACGCTGCGGAGTGCGGGGCTTGGGGTGGTGCTTGGAGGAGACCAGTTTCAGTATGTGTGGCAGCAGTGGAGTGGGGATGGCGAACTTGTGGCGCGTGTGACATCGCAGACGGCGACGGATCCTGCGGCGCGAGCTGGGCTGATCTTCCGGGAGAGCCTTTCCGGGACGTCGCGATTTGGGGCGGTGTTTCTGACGCCGAGCCGAGGGTATGTGC
This sequence comes from Ottelia alismoides, assembly GCA_037367405.1. Taxonomy (NCBI): domain Eukaryota; kingdom Viridiplantae; phylum Streptophyta; class Magnoliopsida; order Alismatales; family Hydrocharitaceae; genus Ottelia; species Ottelia alismoides. The sequence continues at coordinate 56,113 of JAZKJV010007847.1, read as the reverse complement.
ATGAGTTTCGGCAGGTGAGTGGAGGGCCGACAGGGTTCACGCTTGCGGCGCGCAACGCGGCGCCGAACAACTGGCTGCGACTGATCCGGAGTGGGGATACGGTGACGAGCTTCCGGTCTGTGGACGGAGTGACGTGGACGCAGATTGCGAGTGGGCGTGTGGTGATGAGCCGAGGGCTGACGGCGGGACTGATAGTGAGTTCGAAGGCGGCCGGGCAGGTGAGCACTGCGACGATGGACAACGTGCGGTTCACGCCGTCGACGGTGCCCGCGCCGTGGGTTGGAGGAGATATTGGTGCGCCCGCGCGGACGGAACTGGAGTCGTTTGCGAACGGAGTGTTTACGGTGAGGGGAGGAGGAGCAGGGATCACTGGGACGGCCGACCATGGGCACTTCACCAGCCAGGTGCTGAGTGGGAACGGGCAGATCACGGCGCGTGTGGTGAGCCAGTCGAACACGTTTACGTGGGCGAAAGCTGGTGTGATGATCCGGGAATCTGTGGCGAGCAACGCGCGGATGGCACTGGCGACTGTGACGCAGGGTCAGGGAGTGTTTTTCCAGGCACGGACGAGCGTTGGAGGAGCTGCGACCGCGGTGGCAGCGCCGCGAGGCAACACGTGGGTGCGACTGGTGCGCAACGGGAACACGATCACGGCGTGGCGCTCTGGGGATGGAGTGACGTGGACGGCGCTGGGGACGACGCAGATTGCGTTTGGGCCGACGGTATCGTTTGGGCTGGCGGTGACGGCGAGCGGAGCGAACCTGCTGAGCACGGCGGTGTTTGACAACGTGACGGTGACGCCGCTGCCGTAAGGCTGTGAAGAGAGAGTAGAAAGCGCCCTGGCCAAAGAAGCTGCGGGACCGAGTGGGGACGCTGAGCTCTGAAGAAGAGGAGCTCAGCGTCCCACCGCCCCGCCCCGCAGGCCGTCTCCAGATTGAGCACAGCTTCGATGGAGGCTATGGAGATCATTAAAAAATAAAATAAGCTTTGACATTCCGTGTCGTCTGTCGACACTTGCGCCCCATGTTGCACCAAGGTGATTCATCGCTGCCCGATCGGCTAGTGAAGGCCGACCCTGCCCGAAAGGGAGCGCTTTGTTTCCACCTTCAGTCCGCCGGTGCTGAAGCCCTCGTGGGTCTTCTCTAGTCGCACGATGGTTTCCAGAAGCCTCTTCCTCGCCCTCTGCGCGTCCTCTGCACAGCTTGGCCTCGCTGGTGACCGTGCATCGAGTCCAACGCAACCGCCAGTAGCGCAGCTGGCGCCTGCCAACCCAGCGGACCCTCTCGAGTCGGCTCGTCTCGTCGACCAACTTGGGCGGCAGTGTTTGTGGCGCGATTTTCGCGGCAAGACCGTCTTGGCGCATTTCGTTTTCACCCGCTGCCCGGCGGCGTGCCCGGCGCAGGTGGAGGAGCTGAAGAAGCTCCGGGCTTCGCTCCCGCCCGAGGTGGCGGCGCGCGTGCACTTTGTCTCGATTTCGATCGACCCAGAGCACGACACGCCGGAGGCGTTGCGGGCGTTTGCGGGGAAAATGGGAATCGATACCGCGCACTGGTCGCTGCTGGGCGGCAAGCGCGAGAACCTCGTGGAAGTGGCCCGGGTTCTCGGTGACCGCAGCGCTTACAAGAAGCCGGCGACGGCCAACGATCTGCCGCACGACCTGAACCTTTACCTTTTCGACGCCACCGGCCGGCTTCGCCAGACCTACCCGGGAACGGCGATGGATGCGGTCCGCCTCCGCGACGAGATCACCACGGTCGATCGCCTCTTCAATCCGCGCTGAGCCGCGCGGCTGCTCCCGCCCCTTTTCACACCCTCTCGCCGCACCACTTTGCAGTAACACACCATGATTCGTCGCACCTCAGCCATCCTCGCGCGCCTTTCCCTCGGGGTCGCCGCGCTCGCCGCCGCGCTTCAGCCCGCTGTCAGCCGGGCGGCCGCATTTCAGTTCCTCGTCCCGCAGCCTCCGGACCCGGTCCTGACTGGCTTGAATATCCCCGCCGATGCCGCGGTGCGCGGCATGTGGTCGGCCACGGCCGCGTGGCCGATGGTGCCGATCCACGTCTCGATCCTGCCGGATGGCCGGGTGCTGAGCTTTGGCGCGCCTGCGGGCGGGAACAGTCAGGATGGCCGCACGCTCGATGTGTGGGATCCGCTCCAGCCGCTCGCCGCTGGCCACCGAACCTTCCCCAACGCACAGGGCGTCGACAGCTTCTGCAGCACCGCGGCCTATCTGCAGAATGGGTCGCTCCTCATCGCAGGCGGCGCATCTGGCACCACCGGCTTCGCACCGACTTCCTCGGCCATCTTCGATCCCGCGCAGACCTCGGTCGCCAACTCGAACGTGTCGCTCGCCTCGCAGCGTTGGTATTCCTCCATGATCACGCTGGCCGATGGACGCCCGATGATCGCGGGCGGCGGCAATTCCTACACGGTGGAGGGTAGCTTCAATAACCCGAACGGCAGCCTCAACCTCGTCTCGATGACGCCCGAGGTTTTCGAGAACGGGCGCTGGCGCAGTCTCTTTAACGCCATGAGTCGGGACGCGTTCGGGCCGGACTTCAATCGCGCCGTCTATCCGCGCATGTGGGTCGCGCCGAATGGCCTGGTCTTCGGCGTGAGCTCGGAAAGGATGTGGTACCTCGACCCGAACGCCAACGGCGGCACGGGCGCGACTCGCACGATCGGCACCTTCAAGGAGCCGGTCAATCAAACCACCCTGCCGAATATCGCGCAGACCAGCACGGCGGTGATGTTCGACATCGGCCGCGTCATCCAGGTCGGCGGCAATGGCTACGTCAACGGCCAGGCGACCACCTCCAGCCGCGCCGCGACCGTCTTCGATATCCGCAATGGCGACCCGATCATCACCGAGACGGCCCCGATGAGTTTCGGACGCCAGCTCGCCAACTCCACCGTGGGCGCCAATGGCTTCGTCTTTGTGAATGGCGGCAGCACCTTCGCAAACAACGCCGGCATCAACAACGCGAGTGCGATCGAATTCTGGAATCCGGCGACCGGCCAGTGGACCATCGGCCCGGCGGCGGCCAATTACCGCGGATACCACTCCATCGCCGCGCTCCTGCCGAATGGCACGATCCTCACCGGCGGCGGCGGCATCCCCGGCCCGGTCACGAACCTCAACGTCGAGGTCTACTACCCGCCCTATCTCTTCGCCCGCTCCGGCGCCGGCAGCGTGCTCGCGACCCGTCCGCAGATCGTCAGCGCCAGCGCCGGCAAGCTCGCCCATGGCGAAGTGCTGAACCTCGAGATGAACTCCGCGGCTCCGGTCAGCCGCGTCGCGGTCGTCGCCCTCAGCAACGTCACCCACGCAGTCAATTTCTCGCAGCGCTACCTCCCGGTCACCTTCAGCCAGTCCGGCGCCATCGTCTCCGCGACCATGCCGCCGAACGGCGCGATCGCGCCTCCCGGCTACTATCAGGTCATCGTCAGCGATGCGGCCGGCGTGCCGTCCCGCGGCTTCGTCGTGGCCATCGGCGCCACCATGGCTCCGCCGCCAAATCTCATCGTGAATCAGGTCACCGGTCCCTCGGTCACCTCGCCCGGCAATCAGATCACGACCGTGGGCCAGACCGTCAGCGTCCAGGTGGCAGGCTCCGGCGGCACCGGCGCGATCACCTTTTCCGCCACCGGCCTCCCGCCGGGGCTCGGCATCAATCCGGCCACCGGCCTCATCACCGGCACCCCCACGACGAGCGGCGTCTACTCCGTGAATGTCGTCGGCACCAGCGGCGGCCAGACGGCGACGGCGACTTTCTCCTGGACCGTCCTCCTCGCCAATCTCGGCAGCGGCTCGCTCCTGCGTGAGACGTGGACGGGCATCCCGCTGGTCGCCCCGACGCTCGCCAACCTGACCTCGCTCCCGACTTACCCGAACACCCCGGCCAGCTCGGGCCCGATCCCCTTGTTTGAGACGCCGACGAATGTCGCGGAAGGCTACGGCCAGCGCGTGCGCGGCTTTGTCCACGCGCCGGTCACGGGCCGTTATCGCTTTTACATCGCGGCGGACGACCTTGCCCGCCTGCTCCTGAGCACAGATGCAACTCCGGCCAATGCCACGATCATCGCTCGCCAGGACGCCTGGACGACCCCGCGCAACTGGCTCGCCACGGCGCCGCAGGCTTCGGTGGAAATCACCCTCCAGGCCGGCCAGCGCTACTACATCGAGGCGCTCATGGTCGAAGGCAACGGCGGCGACAACCTCGCCGTCGGCTGGCAGCTCCCGGGCAGCACCACGATCGACGTCATCCCCGGCGCCTACCTTTCGCCCTTCCAGAGAGTCCCGCCAGCCATCACGACGATCGCTGACCAGACGGGCACCCTCGGTCTCAATGTCTCGCTGCAGGTGCAGGGGACCGCGGGCAGCGGCGGCACGCTGGCCTACGCGGCCACCGGTCTCCCGACCGGGCTCACGATCAATGCGGCGACCGGCCTGATCAGCGGCACGCCGACCACCGCCGGGACTTCGGCCGTGACGATCACGGTGACGGAAAGCGGCCAGACGGCGACGGCGCGCTTCAACTGGACCATCCAGACCGCGCTCGGCAGCGGCACGCTGCTCCGCGAAGTGTGGACGGGGCTTTCGCCGGTGAATACCACGCTCACCACGCTCACCACGCTGCCGGGTTACCCGAATAACCCGACCAGCACCGGGGCGATCACTTCCTTCGAGACGCCGACGGACTTCGCCGAATACTACGGCCAGCGCGTCCGCGGCTTTGTCACCGCGCCGGTCAGCGGGCGGTATCGTTTTTACATCGCGGCCGATGACTTCGCCCGGCTTCTCCTCAGCACGGATGCGAATCCGGCCAACGCCACGGTGATCGCGCGGCAGGATACGTGGACGACCCCGCGCAACTGGTTCGCCACGGCCCCGCAGGCTTCGGTGGAGATCACGCTCCAGGCCGGCCAGCGCTACTACATCGAGGCGCTGATGGTGGAGACCTTCGGCGGCGACAATCTCGCCGTCGGCTGGCAGCTCCCGGGCAGCGGGACCATCGACGTCATTCCCGGCGCCGTCCTTTCGCCCTTCCAGCCCACGGTCACGAATCCGACGGGCAATCCGGTGCGGCGCGAAGTGTGGACGAACATTCCCGGCTCCGAAATCGTGAACCTCACGAGCAGCCCGAACTACCCGAACAACCCCACGACCTCGGAGCTGATCACGACGCTCGAAGCGCCGCTCAACGCCTTCGATAACTACGGCCAGCGCCTCCGCAGTTGGGTCGTCGCGCCCACGACTGGCCAGTATCGCTTCTACGTCGCCGGCGATGACACCGCGCAGCTCTCGCTGAGCACCGACGCGAATCCCGCGAACGCACGGGTCATCGCCACGTGTCCGTCCGCCGTCGCTCCCCGCGCCTGGACGGCCTTCGCCGCGCAGCAGACCTCCGCCTTGATCACGCTCCAGGCCGGCCAGCGCTACTACATTGAGGCGCTGATGAAAGACGCCACCGGCGGCGACCAGCTCGCAGTCGGCTGGAGCCTGCCCGGCAGCACCGCGATCAATGTGATCCCGACGGCGAACCTGATCTTCCTTGGCCAAACCCCGCCGCCCACGCTCGCCACCGTCGCGACGCAGCGGAGCAGTGTCGGCGCGTCGGTTTCCCTGCAGCTCAATGCGACCGCTGGCAGCGCGGGCACGCTCAGCTACACGGCGACCGGCCTGCCCCCGGGCCTGACGCTCAATGCCCAGACCGGCGCGATCACCGGCTCGCCGACCCAGACCGGCACCTTCAGCGTCACCGCTACGGTGACCGAGGGCGCCCAGACCGCCTCCGCCAGCTTCTCGTGGACCGTCACGCAGCCCGCGATCGCCGCCGTGGCCGCGCAGCGGAGCCTCGTCGGCACGCCGGTTTCCCTGCAGTTGAATGCGACCGCCGGTAACGCTGGCACGCTCACCTACGGCGCGACCGGCCTGCCTCCGGGCCTGACGCTCAACGCCCAGTCGGGCCTGATCTCCGGCTCGCCCACGCAGGTCGGCACCTTCAACGTCACGGCCTCCGTGGCTGAGGGCGGCTCGCCCGTCACCACCGGCTTTGCCTGGACCATCGCGCAGCCCACGATCGCCGCTGTGTCGGCGCAGCGCAGCGGCATCGGCGCGCAGGTTTCCCTGCAGCTCAATGCGACCGCCGGCAACGGTGGCACGCTCACCTACGGCGCGACCGGCCTGCCCCCGGGCCTGACGCTCAATGCCCAGTCCGGCCTGATCACCGGCACGCCGACACAAGCCGGCACCTTCAACGTCACTGCCTCGGTCACCGAGAGCGGCCCGGCCGTCACGACCGGCTTCACGTGGACGATCACCGAGGCGCTCGCGCTCAGCTCGTTCAACCTCCAGCCCGCCGTGGGCGGCGCGGACGCGAGCTTCAACGTGACGATCACCGGCGGCATCGCCCTGACCTACTCGTGGAATTTCGGCGACGGCTCGCCCTCCACCGCCTTCTCGAGTGATCCGAGCGCCACGTATCGCTTCGCCGCCCCCGGCATCTACCTGGTCTCCCTGACCGTGCGGGACGCCGATGGCCGCACCTTCCAGCGCATCTTCAACCAGATCGTCACCGCTCCGGTCACCGACCGGAAGCCGACGATGTCCAGCGCGCTCGCCTACACCACCAGCCCCGCCGGCGACCGCGTCTGGGTGGTGAATCCGGACGCCGACACCGTGACCGTGCTCAATGCGACCACGGGCGCGACCCTCGCGGAGATCGCCGTGCCCGCCGGCCCGCGCTGCATCGCGCAGAGCGCGGATGGCCGCCTGTGGGTCACCTCGGTCGACGCCGATGGGCTCACCATCATCGACCCGGCCACGCTCGCGGTGCAGCAGTCGTTCACCGGCGCGCGCGGCTCGCGGCCGTTCGGCATCGCCTTTTCGCCCGATGGCACGACCGGCTGGCTGGTGCGCGAGGGCACGGGTCAGCTCGTCCGCTTCAACCCGGCCGATGTGAGCGTCACCGCTACGATCGACGTCGGCGCCAACCCGCGCCATGTCTCGGTCGACGCCGCCAGCGCGAAGGTCTACGTGAGCCGCTTCATCACGCCGGCGCTGCCCGGCGAAAGCACCGCGACGGTCGACACGACCGGCCGCGGCGGTGAAGTCGTGATCGTCGACGCCGCGACGGCCACCGTCACGAAGACCGCGATCCTTCAGCACAACGAAGCCGCCGACACGGAAGCTTCCGCGCGCGGCATCCCGAACTACCTCGGCGCCGCCGCGATTTCGCCCGATGGCCTCGCCGCGTGGATTCCGTCCAAGCAGGACAACATCAAGCGCGGCACCCTGCGCGACGGTCAGGCGCTCGCGCATGACAAGAGCGTGCGCGCCATCGCCTCGCGCCTCGTGCTCGCCACGGGCAACGAGGACTTCGCCTCGCGCATCGACTTCGACAACGCCGGCGTGCCCAGCGCGATCGCCTACGTCCCGCACGGTGGCATCGCCTTTGTCGCCCTCGAGGCGATCCGCCGGGTCGCGATCGTCGACGTGGCTGGAGACAAGGAAGTCGGCCGCCTCTCGGTCGGTCTCGCCCCGCAGGCCCTCGCCGTCTCGCCCGATGGCCGGCGCCTCTACGTGCAGAACTTCATGGATCGCACCGTGTCGATCATCGATGTGAGCACCATCACCAGCGGCGCGGCCTTTGCCGGCACGCCGATCGCGACCGTCAGCACCGTGGCCACCGAGAAGCTCAGCGCCGAGGTGCTGCGCGGCAAGCAGCTCTTCTACGACGCCGCCGATCCGCGCCTCGCGCTCGAGGGCTACATCTCGTGCGCCACGTGCCACAACGACGGCGGGCACGACGGGCGCACGTGGGATTTCACCGGCTTCGGCGAAGGCCTGCGCAACACGCCGACGCTCCGCGGCCATGGCAACACGCTGCCGGCGCACTGGACGGGCAACTTCGACGAGATCCAGGACTTCGAGAACCAGATTCGGAATTTTGCTGGAGGGAGCGGGTTGATTGAGAATGGGGCTGCGAACCCGCCGCTGGGGGCGCCGAACGCCGGCCGCAGCGCCGACCTCGACGCGCTGGCCGCGTATGTGAACTCGCTGACCACGCACGGCACCAGCCCGGCTGCCCCGGACACGGCCGAAGCCCTCGCGGGCCGCGCGGTCTTCCTCCAGCAGAACTGCGCGAGCTGCCACAGCGGAAGTCAGCTTACCAACAGCGCGCTCGGAGTCTTGGCTGATATCGGCACGATCAAGGCGAGCAGTGGGAGGCGGCTTGGGCAGCCGCTCACGGGCTTCGACACGCCGACGCTGCGAGGGCTGTGGGGTACGGCGCCCTACCTGCACGACGGCTCTGCCGCGACGCTTGAAGGAGCGATCGCCGCGCACCGTGGCGTGACGGTGAGCGAGACGGAGCGGCGCAATCTGGCGAGCTTCCTGCGGACGCTGGGTGATGGAGTGCCAGCACCTGTCAACAGCGCGCCGACGATCACCGTGCCCGTGGCGCAATCAACCGCGCGCGGCGCTGACGTGAACCTCACCATCTCCGCGCAGGACCCCGACGGCGAGCCCCTCGCCTTCAGTGCCACGGGCCTGCCGACTGGTCTGTCGATCGATGCCAGCACTGGCGTGATCAGCGGCAAGATCGCGGGCAACGCGGTTTCCTCCACCAACGCTACGGTCACGGTAACCGATGGCATCACGAGCACGAGCGTGACCTTTACCTGGACGATCACGACTGGACTAATCGCGAGCTTTGCCGAGAACTTCAACGGCGCCGCCCTCGATGACACGCTGTGGTCGCCGGGTTCGCTCTACGTCCCACGCACCGGCGTGATCGATCCTGCGATCACCGTCGTGCAGACTGGCGGCAAGCTGGTGATCACGCCGCGGACTAATGTCGACGGATCGAATTACAACGGCATCTTGTCGAATTGGTCGGTCGACCTCCGCGGGTCTGCGGTGAGTGCGGAAGTGGAACCAGCGCTGCCAAACTCGCTCACGTGGTTCGCACTGGGTCGCGGGCAGGACTTTGCGCTGATCGCTGTCACAGCTGGCTTCATCTACATGGAGCAGATGGTTGGAGGCGTCAGTGACTTCGACGGCGTACCATACGATCCGGTGGCGCATCGCTACTGGCGCATCCGCCACGATAGCGGCACGGACGAGATCGTCTTCGAAGCGGGGCCGAACCCGGCAAGCTGGACGGTCCTGCGGAAGGTGCCGCGCCAGATCGCCATCGATACGCTGCAGATCGAGTTCGTCGCCGGTTCCTACCAGGCAGAAGCAAATCCGGGCACTGCGTCCTTTGATAACCTGCTCTACACTCCCAACCGCCGACCGGAGCTCGTGACCCCGACGCCGCAGATCGTCCGCGCGGGTCAGGCAGTGTCGCTGGCGATCAGCGCCAGCGATGCGGATGGGCAGACGGTGAGGTATACGGCGAGCGGGCTGCCTGCAGGGCTGTCGATTGATGTGGTGAGTGGAGTGATCAGCGGGACAGTGGGAGTGGAAGCGGCGAGGAACAACGAGGTGACGGTGAGTGTGAGTGACGGGCTGCTGAGCCGGAGCGGGAGCTTTGGGTGGACAGTGCTGCCAGCGAGCACGCTGGGAGTAGAGTGGACGAGCCAGGAGATTGGAGGAGGTGCGGTAGCTGGTGGAGCGAGCTTTGGTGGAGGAGTCTACACGCTGCGGAGTGCGGGGCTTGGGGTGGTGCTTGGAGGAGACCAGTTTCAGTATGTGTGGCAGCAGTGGAGTGGGGATGGCGAACTTGTGGCGCGTGTGACATCGCAGACGGCGACGGATCCTGCGGCGCGAGCTGGGCTGATCTTCCGGGAGAGCCTTTCCGGGACGTCGCGATTTGGGGCGGTGTTTCTGACGCCGAGCCGAGGGTATGTGCATGAGTTTCGGCAGGTGAGTGGAGGGCCGACAGGGTTCACGCTTGCGGCGCGCAACGCGGCGCCGAACAACTGGCTGCGACTGATCCGGAGTGGGGATACGGTGACGAGCTTCCGGTCTGTGGACGGAGTGACGTGGACGCAGATTGCGAGTGGGCGTGTGGTGATGAGCCGAGGGCTGACGGCGGGACTGATAGTGAGTTCGAAGGCGGCCGGGCAGGTGAGCACTGCGACGATGGACAACGTGCGGTTCACGCCGTCGACGGTGCCCGCGCCGTGGGTTGGAGGAGATATTGGTGCGCCCGCGCGGACGGAACTGGAGTCGTTTGCGAACGGAGTGTTTACGGTGAGGGGAGGAGGAGCAGGGATCACTGGGACGGCCGACCATGGGCACTTCACCAGCCAGGTGCTGAGTGGGAACGGGCAGATCACGGCGCGTGTGGTGAGCCAGTCGAACACGTTTACGTGGGCGAAAGCTGGTGTGATGATCCGGGAATCTGTGGCGAGCAACGCGCGGATGGCACTGGCGACTGTGACGCAGGGTCAGGGAGTGTTTTTCCAGGCACGGACGAGCGTTGGAGGAGCTGCGACCGCGGTGGCAGCGCCGCGAGGCAACACGTGGGTGCGACTGGTGCGCAACGGGAACACGATCACGGCGTGGCGCTCTGGGGATGGAGTGACGTGGACGGCGCTGGGGACGACGCAGATTGCGTTTGGGCCAACGGTATCGTTTGGGCTGGCGGTGACGGCGAGCGGAGCGAACCTGCTGAGCACGGCGGTGTTTGACAACGTGACGGTGACGCCGCTGCCGTAAGGCTGTGAAGAGAGAGTAGAAAGCGCCCTGGCCAAAGAAGCTGCGGGACCGAGTGGGGACGCTGAGCTCTGAAGAAGAGGAGCTCAGCGTCCCACCGCCCCGCCCCGCAGGCCGTCTCCCAGCAGACGGCGGATGGTGGCGATCAGATCCTGAATCTCCACCGGTTTCGTGAGGTGCTGGATAAAGCCCGCGTCCTGAGCACGTCGCACATCGTCTTCCATACCGAAACCGCTGAGGGCAATCCCGGGCAATTGGTAACGGGCGCGGATTTCACTCATCAGCTCAAAGCCGGTGCCATCCGGCAGGCCCACATCGCTGATCACGAGATCAAAAGTCGCGGACTGAAGGGCGAGCCGGGCTGCCGCGATGCTGGCCGCTTCGACGACCTCGTAGCCGGCGCGCCGGAGCAGCCGCGCGAGGAGGCGGGCGCTGTCGGGGTGATCCTCCACGAGCAGGAGGCGGGTACCGCGCTCGGCGAGCGCCTGCGGTTCGGGCGGTTCCGCGGCGGTATCATCGTCCGCGGCGCTGAGGTCGGAAAGGCTAAGGGGAAGGCGGACGACAAAGGTCGCGCCCTGTTCGCGGCCGGCGCTTTGCGCGGAGAGCGTCCCGCCGTGGGCCTCGGCGATGGAACGGCTGATGGCGAGGCCGAGGCCGAGGCCGCCGAAGTTGCGCGTGATCGCTCGCTCACCCTGTTCGAAGGCGTCGAAGATCCGCGAGAGGGCCTCCGGCTCGATGCCGATGCCGGTATCGCGAACCTCGATGCGCACCCACGGTTGCCCGGCTTCGTCTTCCTCCCGGGCGCGCACCTCCACCGTGCCGCCTGCCGGAGTGAACTTGAAGGCGTTCTTCAGCAGGTTCCAAAAGACCTGCGTGAGCCGCGCGGAATCTCCGATGACGGGATGGCTGAGGCTGTCGAGATCGATCGTGCAGCGAGCTGGGACACCATCGGCCGCTACGGCATCGTAGGCATGCTCGATCACCCGGCGGAGATTCACGGGCCGCAGCTGAATCTCGAGCTTGCCCCGGACGATGCGGGTGAGATCGAGCAGGTCGTCGATGAGGCGCGCTTCGAGCGTGATATTACGATGCACCGTCTGCAGGTCGGCGCGCACCTCGTCTGGAAGCCTTCCGTCGGTACGCATCGCCGAAATGATCGCGAGGACCGGGGTGAGCGGCGTGCGGAGTTCGTGGGAAAGCGTGGCGAGGAAGTTGTCCTTGGCGCGACTGGCTGCTTCGGCGGCCGCGAGCTTTCGCTCCTGCAGCACCTGTTTCATCACGTTGCCTACAGTCGTCGCCGTGAGCTCGGCGAAATTGGGCGTCTTGGGAAGAAAATCCCGGACGCCGGCGCGCATCGCTTCGAGGATGCGGGTTTCATCGGTGAACCCCGTCACGAGGATGGCCGGGTAGTCGCGCCCTTCCCGCTGGAGCTCGCGATAAAATTCGAGTCCGTTTTCCCCCTCGGCGAGCTGGTAATCGAGGAGCAGCAGGTCGGGGCGGTAAACCTCCAGGAGATGGCGGGCTTCCCGGATGTCCCCGGCATCGGCGACTTTGAAGCCGGCGCGCTCCAGATTGCGCCGCTGCAGAAAGCGGACGCCGGGATCGTCCTCGAGGACGAGCACCGTGCCGGGGGAACTGGCCCGGGCTTCCATGCTCAGCTGGACGCGCCGTTGCGAGGTTTGCGGACGATCTGCAGAAACATCCCGAGCCGGCGAATCGCGTCGATGAATGCTTCGTAGTCCACGGGCTTGGTGATGTAGACGTTGCACCCGAGGCTGTAGCAGCGGTCCACTTCGCGCGGGTCGTCGGTGGTGGTCAGCATGATGACGGGGATGTGCCGGGTCTTCGCGTGGGCCTTGATCTGGCGAAGAGCCTCGATGCCATCGATGCGGGGCATGTTGATATCAAGCAGGATGACGGTGGGATCGGGCTGCGGCTCGGCATTCTCGCCAAAGAGGAGATCGAGGAGTGCCTGCCCATCCGGCACGCGGATGAAGCCATTGAGCAGGCCGGCGCGCTCGAGGTTGCGCTGCACGAGGTGGGCGTGTCCCTCGTCGTCTTCGGCGAGGATGATTTTGACGGGTTCAGGAGTCATGGATCGGCGGTGGCATGGGCCGCGGCGATGCGGGTCGGGTGGCGTTGCAGGTGTTGATTGAGGCTCTCCTTGCGCGGGGTGGGCTGGAGCGGCGACTCGGCTTCGGGCGGGAGATGGACGTAGAAAGTCGTGCCGATTCCTTCCTCGGATTCCGCCCAGATTTTGCCGCCATGCCGCTCGACGACGCGGCGGACGAGCGCGAGCCCGACGCCCTCGCCGGGCGCAACTTTTTCATGGAGGCGCTGGAAGGCCGCAAACAGCTTGGGCAGGTGCGCGGCCGCGATACCGAGCCCGTTGTCGCGCACATGGTAGGTCGTGCCGAGCGTCTCGATCTCGGTCGCGCCGACTTCGATCAATCCGGGCCGCGAGGGATCGAGGTAGTTCACGGCGTTGACGAGCAGATTGGCAAAGATCTGCTCCACGGCGGTGCGATCGCCCCACACCGGCGGCAGCTCGTGGATCGTGACTCGGGCCTGCCGGCTGGCCAGCGAGCCACGCAGCGCATCGACGACTCGCTGGATGACGGGTGTGAGCTCGAGATGCACGGGCTGGTACTCCACGCGGCCAGCCCGCGAAAGGCGGAGCAACGCGTCGATGATGGAGGAAAGGCGTGTCACCGCAGTCTGGATGAAGGCGATCGGTTCGGAGATGTCGCGTTTCACCAGGCGCAGCCCGCGCTCGCGCGCCGCTTCGTCGACCGGTTGCGCAAAGAGGTCGCACAGGTCATTGCGCACCAGGCCGAGTTCCTTGGAGAAGCCCTGCAGATTCACGAGCGGGGAGCGGAGATCGTGGGAGACGCTGTAGACGAACATCTCGTTCTCCTGGTTCTTCTGCTTCAGCTCGTGGTTGGCGCGAGTGAGCTCCGCATTGTGCCGTTCGATGGTGCGCTGGAACTCGCGCTCCTTGAGCAGGGATTGGCGGAGGGCATCGGCCATGGCGTGGAAGCTGCGATCCAGCTCGCCAAGCTCATCGGCGACTCGCATCGGCGGGAGCAACGGATCACCGAGCTTCATCCGGTTGACATTCTCCGAGAGCGCCCGCACCCGCCGTCCGACGCTGGTCGCGACGAGCCACATCGCGGTACCGGCGACGACGACATCCAGCACCAGCCCGCTCAGCAGCACGATCTGGAAGACACGCGTCGAGTCACGCAGCGCCTGCAGCCGCTGGCGATCGAGGATCTCCTCCTCGCCGCGGATGCGGCCCAGCTCCGCGCGGATCTGCCGCATGAGATCAGCGCCGTGCCCGCGCTGAAACTCTTCGATCGCCTGCGCGCGGGCGCCGCTGCGAATCTGTGCGCGGACGATGCCCGCCCAGCGGACCCGCTCTTGGACGAGGGTGGCCAGGCGGCGCGCCCGGGCGGTCTGCTGGCCATTGTCGGCGACGAGGCGTTCGACCCTTGCGATCTGAGCCGGGAGAAGGTCTTCGGTCTGTCCCGAACGATCGCTCTCTGGATCGAGCCCGAGCAATTCACCGCGCAGGTCGGTCTGCAGGATGAGCAGCGACTCAAGGATGCCGTCGAGGGCCTGCAGCACATCCTTCGTATGGACCGCCATCTCCTGGGCGTGCGTCTGCTGACGCTGCTGCTTGAAGAGCGTGGCCAAAAGCAGCGCCTGGAGCACGAGCGGAACGAAGATGATGAGGAGCCCCTTTTTGAGGAGCGACATACCTTTGCGGGTCACGAGGTGGAATCGCCCGCCGAATGTCTTTTGCGCGCGTGTAATCCGGGAAGCCGCGGGATCGATTCAGTGCACGCGATCGCTCGTTTGCGGCCAAGGCCCCCGGGCCTAACGCTGATGACGATCGCTCCGCAGGATCTGCACCGCGAGGGCGATCCCGCCCGCGGAGGCCAGGAGGAAAAGGAGCATGGCCAGCCCGGGATAGCCGAGAATGCGGAACTGCGTCTCGACGCGCATCAGCAACGAGGCGCCGAGGATCAGCGCTGCCAGGATGAGCCCGAGGGCGATGCGGTTTGCGACTTTCTGGAGGCCGGTCATCAGCAGGTTCTCGTCGATCGCGTCGACGCGGATGCGCAGTTTGTTCCCCGCCACGAGTTCAAAGAACTGGTTGAGCCGGTTGGGCAGCTTTTCCATGAACTCCCTGGCATCGATGAGGGTGCTCAGGAGATTTCCAGGCGAGAGACTTTTCAGTGTCCGTTCGCGCATGATCTCGGCGGCGTTGCGGCGGATGGATTCGTTGGGGTCAAAGTCCGGGCAGAGCGTGCGTCCGACGAGGTCGAGGTTGAGCAGCGTCTTGCCGAGCATCGTCAGTTCGGCAGGGATGCCGAGGCCATGCTCGGCCGCGATCTGGTTGACCCGCATGACCACGCGGCCCACCTCGATCTCGGATACCGAAGCCCCGATCTGCTGGCTGACGAGTTCGGACAGCTCGCGGTGAAACCCGATCTGGTCGAAGCCGTCGCGCTCCTGCCCCATGCGCTGGGCGATCTCCGCCGCGCGATCGCTGTGTCCCTCGGCGACCGCCAGGAGCAGGCGCAGGATTCGCTCCTGCATCTCCGGGCCGAGGCGGGCGACCATGCCGAGATCGAGGAGGGCGAGGCGGTGGTCTTGGGTGATGAAGACATTGCCCGGGTGCGGATCCGCATGGAAGACTCCGAGCACGAGGATCTGATGGAGGTAGGCGCGGAAGAGTTCTTCGGCGAGCGCGGGTCCGTCGATCTCGAGCCGCGTGAGCGGGCTTAGCTTCGTGATCTTTTGCCCCGAGATCAGCTCCATCGTAAGCACGCGGCCGGTGGAGTAATCGTCGACCGGCGCCGGGATCAGCAGGCGCGGGAAGCCGGCCAGCTTTTCTCGCATGAGACGGAGATTCGAGGCTTCGAGTCGGTAATCGAGCTCGCGCAACAGCGAGCGGCGCAGCTCCTCGACCATCGCGGCAAACTGGAACTTACGTCCCGCCGCCGTGTGCGCATCGAGGAACTCGGCGATCTCGCCCATGGCCTCGAGGTCCTCGGCGACCAGGTCGCGGACGCGGGGACGCTGCACTTTGACCGCCACCTGCTGACCACTGCGGAGCACCGCGCGATGGACCTGCCCGAGCGACGCGGCTGCCATAGGCGCCGGGTCAAACTCCTGAAACGCCCGGGAGATGCGAGCGCCGACCTCGACCGCGACGATGGCCTCCACTTCCTCATAGGGAAAGGGCTCGACGCGATCCTGCAGGCGCGCCAGGGCATCCATGTAGACCTGCGGGACAAAGTCCGCGCGAGTGGAGACCAGTTGACCGAGCTTGATGAAGGTGGGGCCGAGCTTTTCGAGCTGATCGGCCAGGTCGCGCGCCTCTGGTGGAATGGGCGCGGTCGCCGCGTGGAGCAGCGGATCGTCGACGACTGGCGCATCCTTGACGAGGTCGCCGTGGCCAAAGCGCACCAGCAGCGCGAGGACGTCCCGGTAACGCTGCAAGTGTCGTGGGCTGAGGGAGAGGGCCATGCTGCAGGGTTATCGCACTCGGCAGCGTATCCGGGTGTGGCGCGCCCCATATCGGTGCTGGTGATGGCGTAGACATCAGGAGCGGATGGCGAGCGCGACAGGGCATTCCACCGCCCGGGAGGGCTGCGATTTCCCCACACTATGACTACCAAACTCTTCCTCCAAACAATGGCGGCCGTGATCGGCGCCGGCCTAGTCCTGTCACCAGCTCTCGTCGCGGCGGAAAAGGCGTCTCCCACCGGGAAGCTCGCGGGCGCCGATGAGAAGTTCGTCAACAAAGCGGCCCAGGGCGGCTTGCTCGAGGTGCGGCTTGGAGAACTCGCGCAGCAAAAGGGCCGGCGCGATGAGGTGAAGAAGCTCGGCCAGATGATGGCGACCGACCATGGCAAGGCAAATGAAGACCTCAAAAAGGTCGCGATGAGCAAGGGCATCACGCTGCCTGACCAGCTCGACTCGAGCCATGCAGGGAAAGTCGACCAGCTATCCAAGCTGGAGGGCGAGCAGTTTGACCGTGCCTACATCGACGAGATGGTAAAGGACCACAAAAAGGACGTGGAGCAGTTTGAGGAAGCTGCGAAGCAGGCAAACGACCCGGAGATCAAGGCGTTTGCCGATCGCACGCTGCCCGTGCTCCGCATGCATCTCGAACACGTGCAGCGCCTCGACAAAGGCGGCGCGCGCCAGCCCTGAATCCGCGGCGTCTTCTCTCCGTGCGCCCCGCCGGCCCTCGCCGGGGGGTGCGCCGAGGTGGGCGACGCATGCTGATCCATTCTTCTCCCGATGAATCTGAAACCGTTTCGCGCTTCCGACGCGGCGTTTCACATCCTGGAAACCACCGGGCGCGTGCAGACCGCGACGATGACGCTGCAGGCAGGCACCGCGACGGGCGCTGAACGCGACGCTCATCCGCACAGCGATCAGGTCGTGTTTCTGCTCGAAGGCGAGCTGCTCGCCGAGGTGGGCGAGGAGCGTGGTCCACTGCGCGCGGGGGAAAGCCTCATCGTCCCGGCGGGGGTGATGCATCGCTTTTCGAATCCTGGGGGTGAAGCGGCCTTCGCCGTCACTGTCTACGGCCCGCCGGCCTACGAAACGGGCGATCCTCATTAGGCGGCTCGCGGGCACGCTGGCAGGCGACGACCGGCTGCCTTGCCGCCCAGTCGCCCGAGGGAGACCGGAGAGAAGCGGTGACGATCGGCGCGCTTGGTGCATGATCACCGAATGTCGTTTGCGCCCTCGTCCGAACCTGGTTTCCACCGCTCACTGAGCCGCCGCCTGCCGGTGGCGACCTTTGCGCTGCTCGGGATCAGCGGGCTCGTCGCGCTCTGGACCCGCGTCGGGCAAAATGACGCCGCCCTGAGCCACCTGCTGATCACGAACTTTGCGGCGAAAGGTCAGGCGGTGCAGTTGCCGGAGATGGCGCGCGGCGAGATCTGGCGGGCGATCACGCCGATTTTCCTGCACTTCGGCGTGATCCACCTGGTCTTCAATCTGCTCTGGCTGAAAGACCTCGGCACTGCCATCGAAACGCTGGAGGGCACCGGCAAGCTGCTCGCGCTCACCGTCATCGCGGGCGTGCTTTCAAACTTCGGGCAGCTCTATGTCGGCGGCCCCTTTTTCGGCGGGATGTCCGGCGTGGTCTACGCACTCCTCGGCTATGCGTGGATGCGGTCCCATTTCAGCCGCGGCGCGGGTTACGCGGTCGCAAATCAAACCGCGCTTTTCATGCTGGCATGGTTCGTCGCCTGTTACCTCGGGCTGATCGGTCAGGTCGCCAATACCGCCCATGCCGTAGGTCTCGCTGTGGGCGCACTCTGGGGTTTTGCCTCGGCCAGGGCGTGGCAGAGCCGTCGCTCCATGGCGCGCTGAGTCTCTCCCCGGACGTGAGCCACCGCCGCGGCGTTTACTGCGCCGCGCGGGCGGCCTCGGCCTTGGCGGCGGCTTCGGCAGCGCGGCGCGCGATCTCTTCGGGCGAAGGCAGCGACATCAGCACCTCCGCAGGGATGTCGCCAGCGGCCGCGAGTTTCACCAGGCACTTCTGCCGCTCGGCCAGCGCCTTGTCCGAATCGCGCTCCTTGCTGAAGCGGCTCTTTGCCTTCTCGCTGCGCAGCCGCAGCATCTCGTAGACGTCACCGCCGAGCAGCGCGCTGATGTCCACCTTCATCTTCTCCTTCTGCAGGTCCGCGTCGCTCACGACGTCGCCATTGATCGGTCCCGCCTTGTATTTCGGGAACATGATCGCCGCCTCCGGGCAGACGCGTGAACAGGCCGGGCAGTTCGTTTTGCAGTTGTCGTTGTTCTGCACCTGGATGCGCTTGTCGCCATCCACGCCGTAGACGCCGAAGAGGCAGAACGACAGGCACTGCATGCAGTTCGTGCAGCGGTCGTAGTCGATGACCGGGAACCACGGCTTCCACTCGCCGTGCTTCGCCGCGCTGGATTCCGCGCGCACCGTCTCCACGGTTTCCGCGATCGCCACGGGGTTGAGTCCCGCGATGTCGTGAAGGCGCACGCCCGCTTGCGCTGCCGCGTCGTCCTTCGGCGCGGCGGCAAACTTCCCGAGCACCAGCAACGGCCCGCGATCCGGCTTCTCGAGTTCGCGCCGGCTCGTGCTGGAAACGGCGAAGCCCTTTTCCAACAACGCACTCACCGCCGCAAAACGATCCGGCGCCGGCAAAGGCTCGGCGCCTTCGCCTTCAAACAACACGACGCGGAGAGCAGGCGTGGAGAGGGACATGGTGGAGAAATGCTAATTGAGAATTGGGCAATGCAAATTGCCAGTTTCAGCGGCGCGGCAGCTTGGATCTTGCGGTGAGAATGGACTTGGCGAGAATTTTTGCGAGTTCCTCGGCTTCGGTGAGCATCGGGTCGATCCGCGTCGCGCGAAGCAGTGCGGCTTTCACCGTGAAACGCAGCCAGCCGCGGGTCTCCTTCATTTCCTTCAGTGAGATGCCCAGCTTGTGGACGAAATCCGCACGGCTCTCGGCTGCACAGCCTTCATCGTAATTCGGCGCTGAGGCTGTTCCGGAGCGCACCAACTGCCCGGCGACGTGACGCCCCAGTCGCGATTCGGGGAGCGCATCCACAACCTTGCCGATGCGAACAGCAAAGTCCCAAAGCCGCTCCGAAAGCTCGTCAGGCGTCACTCCTCGGCAATTTCCAATGCCCAATCTCCAATTTTCAATTCCCTACACCGGCCGCGACTTGCCCGGGATCGGCAGCGGATACGCGCCGGTTTTCGGGTCGGGCTTCACCGGCGGCTCGTCCTCCATCGACGTGATCAGCTTGGCCATGACTTCCTCGCTCTTCATCGCGCTGTCCCACTCGATGAGTTGGCCGCTGTAGCCGGCCATGCGCCCCATGATCGCGGTCATGCTGCTTTTCGCTCCACGGAAGGCTTCGTTGTAGGGCAGGTCCTTGACGATCGCGTTGAAGAGGTCGTCGTGCTCGCGCTGGTAAGGGTCGACCGTGGGCTCCTCCTTTTTGTAGCGCCACTCGTTCTTGCCCGTGATGTTGAAGATGGTGCGGTCGTTGATGAACTCGGAGGCGCCCTGCGTGCCGTGGGCGCATTCGGCGACGTAGTTCCAGCAGCCCGGAATCTGCCGGTTCTGGTGGAAGAGTCGGGAGCCGTCGGCGAATTCATATTCGATCGCGTAGTGGTCGTAGAGGCAGCCATCTTCCGGCTTGCCACGGCGGACTTCCGCGCCGGCCACGCCCTTGGCGCTGATGGGGTAATCCTGATCGCCGCGCATCCAGAGCGCGACGTCGATGTTGTGCAGGCCCTGGTCGACGATGATGTCACCGCATTCCCACGCGAAGTAGAACTGGTTGCGCAGCTGAAACTCGAGCTCGCTCCACTCCGGCTTCTTCGGCACGAGCGCGCGAGCGGCGCCCATATTCCAGAAGGTGCGCTGAAACATGATCTGGCCGATCGCACCGTCCTGCACGCGCTTCACGGCTTCGACGTAGCCGGGTTTGTGGCGGCGCTGCAGACCGACACCGACCTTGAGGTTTTTCTTCTTCGCTTCCTCCGCCGTCGCGAGCACCTGGCGGACGCCCGGGGCATCCAGCGCGACGGGCTTTTCGAGGAAGCAGTGTTTCCCCTGTTTGACCGCTTCGGCAAACATCTGCGGGCGGAACATGCAGGGCGTGGCGAGGATGACCACATCGGCGGCGGCGATCGCGGCCTTGTAGGCGTCGAAGCCGAGGAAGATGCTGCCTTCCGAGACGTCGACCTTGTCGCCATTCTGCGCCTTGAGCGAGGCGAGCGCGGTGTCCACGCGGTCACGGAAGAGCTCGGCGACGGCCACGAGCTTCACATTATCCATCGTCTTCAGCGCCTGATTGGTGGCGCCGGTGGAGCGCCCGCCACAGCCGACCATGGCGACCTTGAGCGGGCCGGCGCCGCTGGCTGCGTGGGCGTAGCGGGCGACGGGCAGCGTGCCGAGGGCGGCGCCGGCGAGGGCGGTGTTTTTCAGGAACGAGCGACGGGTGAGTTGGGAGGAGGGGTGCATGGTTTCGGAGCTGGGAGTTCGGAGGTTCGGAGGTTAGCTGGCGGGTTGCAGCGCTGGCTGGCTGGGGAGTTCTTCGGCGGGTGGGCGCGTGGTCACGGCTTTGGTGGGAAGGTTCGCCTTCAACTCCGTGGCCAGCAGGGCGTCGCAAACTTCCGGCGCCGTCAGCGTGCGCATGTTCAGCACCTCGGTCGCGTCCAGCGGCAGCGGGGCGCCACTTTGGTGAAAAAGCCACTTCACTGCGCGGGGAAAGCAGGCGGCGATTTTCACCGGGCGATCCGCCGCCAGATCCCTGAGAGCCGGATCACGGCGCGCGGCCATCTCGCAGAGGTCGGCCACGGCTTCAAACTCCACGCCACTCTCGCAAAGCCGGCGCAGGACTGCTTCCTTGACCTCCTTCGGTACGACCTGCGCGTATTGGCAGTGGCAGTAGAGGAGGCGGGGGGAGGTGTCGCTCATGCGTGGAAGAGAAACTTTACGTGCAACCCGCGCTGGCAAAAGTCCTTTGTGCTCGCGGGTGCGGCAGATGGTTCCTGAGCGGCACCTCAGGCGCTGACGGCGTCGCGGTGGGTGGGTTGAGGCTTGCCAGGGCGAAAGTGCTCGAGGTGATCGAGGGTCGCGCCAAGACCAGGGAACGCGGCCGGGAGTGCTGCGACGGCCGCGCGGACTGCATCGCGAATCGCCTCGGGGGCCGCTTCCGCGCGGCAATTGATGATGAGCTGCCCGCTGGTGACCGGCTCCTCGAGCCGGAGCGAAAGCTCGGGCACGAAATCGCTGCGGACGAGATTCACCGCGGCGATGTCGCCGAGGCCGCCGGCCGGGCTCAGGGTCATCTTGAGGTGGGCGATCTCCGCGCCAGCGAGCCGCTGCTGGATGTCACCGGCGAGCCCGCGCAAGACGGAATCGGCATCGAAGCCGCGCGCGCCGCCATCGAGTTGCACGGTCGCATTGAGCCAGCCGAGCAGCGCCTCGCCCTCTGCATAGATCTCGTAATCCACCTGCATCGTGCCGCGCGGCGTCTGCTCCTCGGCGGCGAGGAGAGAAAACCATGCCTCCAGCCCCAGCTCGGCTCGCACCGAGACAGCGAGGATGCGCGCGGCGGGATACTCGTGCGCAAGCCGCGCCTTCAGTCTCTCGAGCCGCGCAGCATCGATCAGGTCGCTTTTGGTCACGATGATGAGGTCTGCCTCCTCGAGCTGCTTGCGATAGATGTAGAGCACCTTGTCCGAAAACCGCCGCGCTTCGCTCAGGCCAAAGATCGCCTCGGCGCGGATCGGGTCGAGCAGCACGCTGAGCGGTGCGATGGCAAAGGCGTCGCCATACATGCGGCGCAGCGGGTAGGTGACCGTCGCGACGAGGTCCGTGCAGCTGCCCACGGGTTCGGCGATGAAGACATCCGGCAGGGTGGCCTCGGTGAGCCGGGCCGCGGCGTCGACGAGCGAGTTGAAGCGGCAGCAAAAGCAGCCGCCGGGGATCTCCTCAGTGGCAAAGCCGCGAGCTCGCAGCATCGCGGTATCCACGAGCTCGCTGCCCTGATCATTGGTGATGAGCCCGACCCGGAGTCCCTGGGCCGTGAGGCGTTGGGCGAGTGCGCCGACGGCGGTGGTCTTGCCCGCGCCGAGGAAGCCGCCGATCATCAGGTAGCGGGCGCGGCGTGGTGCAGGGGATGCGGCGGAAAGCGGGTGCGTCATGGGTGTTCTTCGGCGGATTGTTTTTCGAGGATGCGATCGATGGTCGTGTCGAGCAGCGCGCGATAGGCCGTCAGGTCCACACATTTCTGGTCTGGCTGCCCGCGGACGGCGTAGAGCCAGCCGGCGCCGTAGGGATCCTCGCCCACTGCCTCGATCTGGCGGGTGAGGTCCGGGTTACCCCCGGCAAAGGAACCGTCCGCTGCGCAGTAGAGATCGCTGATCGCCTTGAAACCCTCGATCGAGCCGATGATCTCGCCGCTGGACACGGGCGCACCGGCGGTCTTTTCCCACTGCACCTCCACGATCTCGCCGAGCATGCGGGTCGCAAACTTCGTGAAGCCGACCCGCCACTCGCCGGGTGCGATTTCCCGCAGCCAAAAATGCGACGGGCTGTAGAGGCAGTCGGTCGGCAGATGGGTGACGAAGTTCGAGCGCTTGTAAAAGGAGGTCGCCACGGGTGGGGAGATTGAAAGCTGCGAATGGAGAAATGCAAACTGCGGCGCAGGCGTGCGTGCGGACGAGATTCCGCAATTTGCATTTGGCCGCTAACAATTAGCAATTGCCTTCCCGGCCCGTGCTCTACTTCGACCATAATGCCACCCACCCGCTGTCCGACCGCGCGCGCGCGGCCTGGCTCGAGGCGGTCGACCGCTATCCCGGCAATCCCTCCAGCCCCCACCGGCTCGGGGCGCGCGCCGATCACGCACTGGGCGTGGCGCGCCAGAAACTCGCCGACTCGCTCGGCTGCTCGGCCGATGAGGTGGTCTGGACGAGCGGCGCCACCGAGGCAAACAACGCCATCCTGCACCACGCGAGCGCGCGCGGTGGCGAGGTGTGGCTCTCCGCCATCGAGCACCCGTGTACGCTCGCCGCGGCGCGCCGCTACTTCCCGGGCCGCCACCGGCTCATCCCTGTCGATGGGGACGGCGTGGTGGTGCTCGACTGGCTGCGGAACTCCCTCCGCGAGCGCCGACCGGCCGTGATCGCGGTCATGGCGGCAAACAACGAAACTGGCGTGCTGCAACCCTGGCGGGAGATCCTCGCGCTCTGCCGCGACGCGGGTGTCGACTTCTTCAGCGACGCGGCGCAGTGGCTGGGCAAGTTGCCGGCGGCCGGGCTGGGCGGCGTCGATTTCATCAGCGGCTGCGCCCACAAGTTCGGCGGGCCGCCGGGCGTGGGCTTCCTCAAGGCGCCGGCCGCGTTTCGCCCGCTGCTCGTGGGTGGGCCACAGGAAGAAAGCCGACGCGCTGGCACAGAGAATCTGCCTGGAGTGCTCGCCATGGTCGCCGCCCTCGAGGAGCGGACCGCCGTGCTGACGCCCGCCTTTGTCGCTGAAAGAGAGACATGGCGAAGCGAGTTCGAGCGTGAGCTGCAGGCGCGCGTCCCCGGCACGGAAATCCTCGGGGGCGGCGCGCCGCGGCTATGGAATACCATCTCGGTCGCGATGCCCGAGCTGCCGGATTGCCGCCAGCGCTGGGTCGTGAAGCTCGACAAGCTGGGCTGCGCGGTCTCGACCGGTTCCGCCTGCGCCAGCGGCAAGGAAGAGACATCGCATGTGCTGGGGGCGATGGGCATCGCTCCCGCCACGGCCTCGCGAGTGCTCCGCGTGAGCAGCGGCTGGCTGACCGGACCTGCGGAATGGCAGCGGCTGCTGGAAGCGATGGTCGCGGCCGCCCGGGAACTCGCGTCCCGCTCCTGAGGCCTCTCAGGGCAGCACGCCGTCGGAGACGACCCGCGGTCGCAGGCGCCCGTGGACATCCGGCAGGATGAGCAGCGTGGCACGCGACTGCTGCTTGAAGTCGATCTCGTTGGCCCAGTTGCTTTCTTTGCCGCCGGATTCGAGGCCGGTGGTGTCCACTTGCACCACGCGCCGAGGCAGGCCGCGCACGTGGGCAAATGGCGCCGGCCCCTCGAGCTTGAGCCGGAGGTCTTCGGCGATGCGGATCTGGACGGCGACGAGTTTCGGGGCAAAGACCCGCACGGTCAGTTCCGCCGGGGCTCGTTCGGGAGGCGCGGTGTCGTCGATCAGTTCGGTGATGAGCTGCTCGTGCCTCGTTTGCAGCAGCAGGGTGTAGAAGCTTCCGCCATTCAAGGTCAGGCTCAGGGGTTTGGCCAGCGGGGCCGAGTCGGCCTCGTCCGTGACTTCGAGCATGAGCACGCCGGCAGGCACTTCCTGGTAGTCGAGGAATTGCCGGCCTTCCGCCACGCGGGCTTCGGTCACGATTTTCCCCTTCTGGCGCAGCGCGAGCTTCACGGCCCGATCGGAGGCGAACAGGTCTTTCCAGATTCGCACCTGCGCGGTGCCAGCGGCGGGGGTCGCTTCGCCGGGCTTCGGCTTTTTTCCCTTCGGCGCCTGGCCCAGCGCGAGCGTGGTCACGAGCGCGAGCCCGCACATGACAGCTGCCCAGACGGCGGTTTTTCCCTGGAGGCCCATGACGCGGATTTCTATTGTTTTGAGTAATCCACCTCCGCCTGCCCGTCCGCGATGGAACGGGGTCGGAACCTGCCATAGATGTCGAGGGTCAGGAAGATGGTGGCGTGCCGCATCAGCCGGAAGTCGATCTCGACGGTCCAGTTTTTCGATTTCCCATCCGGCATCGTGGCCTGCATCTGAAAGACAACTGCCTTGAGCGGGAGGTTCTCGACCAGCCGTTCGACGCCGAAATTCAGCACGGCTGGCTGGGGCAAAGCGCTGCTCTTGATGGTCACCGTCGCATCCTTTACCAGCTGGCGGAAGGTCACCGAGCCGGTGGTGGTCTTTTCGAGGTCGTAGGTGTCGTCGATCATGTCGAGAGCGAGTTTCCCTTCCACCGGCCGGGCGTGGAAGGTGACGAAGACGCCCGCTTTCAGCACGACATCGAAGTTCTTGAGCGCGATCTTGGGCTCGGCGGCGCGGACGACCTTGAGCGCATAGCGGCCGGGCTTCGCGCCGACATACTCTGCCGAGACATTCATCGGCTCGGCGGCGACCAGCACGGTCGGCTCGCCGCTCCCGCTGTCCTGGAGAAGATGCAGCTCGCCGGCTTCGGCCGGGAGCATATTCCAGAGCCGGAAGTAGCCGAGCTTCGGTTTCTTTTCCTCCGGCGCCGGAGTCGCGGCGGGCGTTGGCACCTGGGCTGGTGCCGAGCCGCAGACGATCGCGAGGAGCACGACGCTAAGAACCGATCTGAAGAATCCTGACGTCATAGTGGTGCGGTTTCGCGAAGCGATTGATTACCTCGTCCCGATTGAGCGGGTCGAACGTTTCCTCGCGAACGCGGAAATCGCTGCCGTCGCGCCGCTTTGGCACGAGCTGAAAAGTCACTTTGACCTGATGGGTGCCGGTCACCGTCTGCTGCCGGCGTGGCGCCGGGCCTTCGGCGATCGCCTGGCCCACGACGTAGACGGTAAAGATGCTGCCGCGGGTGGTGATGAGTTCCATGAGCCGGCGCACGGTTTCCTCCCGGCTGCGATCAAAGGCCTCCTCCATTTTCACCCCAGTCAGCAGGCCGGTCCCGAGGCTGAAGCCCTCCAGCTCCGAGATCTCCCCACGCTCCGCAAACGGCCCGAAGTAGGGGCGCGCGGCATGGTAGCCGGCCGCGCCGGGATCGTTGTCGGTCATGCGGCGGATCGCCTGCTGAATCACGTTCTGCAAGGCGGCCGCCGGGTTGCCGGCCGCGGCTGGTTCCTCGGAGTTCAGGTCCCGCTCGACCACGCTCGCCGTCGTCGTATTCGAGTTGTTCGGCCGCGAGACGGAGAAGAGCTTCATCCCGTAGGCGGCCGCCCGCAGCGCCGCCCCCGCGCCGAGCGCGCGGCTGGATTCGTCGAGCACCAGATTGCCCATCTCGTCACGGACGCAGTCCCGGAGCAGGCCGTTGATGTTGATCAGGCCCGGGACCTCCAGCTCACTTGAGACGGAGAGGAAATCGGCGAGGCGCCACGCGGCCCATGCGCGACTCGGGGCGGTGGGTGAGGTGGGATCGATGCGATCATCCCGCTGGCCGATGCGCAAGGTGCGGCCACCCCCGCGTGAACCCTCAATGCCGAGCGATCCGCGGCTGCCACGGAGGCGCGCCGGGTCGAACACATCGCCGAGCTGGCCGACCGAGAGCAGCGGCAGGGGAGTCGGCGGGTTCAGGACCGCGCCAGTGGTCGCATCCACGAGTTTTCCATCGAAGCCGCGAGCTGGAGCCGTCCGCCAGTCCGGATTCTGCGCTGCATTGGCCACGCTCTGGTCCCAGCCTCGGTAGTAGTCCGGCCAGGGAAAGGGGAAGGCCGTGGGATACGCGCCTGTCGGCCAGTTCGCTGCGGGCGGAGCCATGTGGGGATTGGCGTAGAGGGTCCCGCCGCCGGCGGTGTTGGGGAAGCCGAGCGTGAAGCGCGGGGATCCGACGGTGTTCCAGTAGCGGCTTTGGTCAGGTTCGCCCGTCGAAGCACCTGACATAAAGCGCGTGAAGATGAGCTGCTCGTTGTTTGTCCGCGGATCGGCGAGCTGCGAGGGGGTCGCCGAGCCGCTGGAGTTGCCGAAGAGCGTTCCGCCATACCAGTCATCCCGCGCGCGAGTGCCCGTGGTGCTCTGGCCGCCGCCACCATGCGCGATCGGTGCCACGTGAAACTCCAGATAGCCCATGTCATTGGCGAGAATGACTTCGGTGACGTAATCCTCACCACCATTGCGGAAGAATGGCTTGATCCCGGTCGCTCCGTTCGGAAGCGTGCCTTGATAAAAGCGATTGGACCGGGGCCAGCCCCCGGTTCCTGCCGAGAGATGGCTTTGGCAGAGATACACATTTGCCGCGTTGAATGAGCCGGAGAAGTCCGGGCTGCTCGCGCCGGTCGTCCGGACACTGAAGTCAGGATCGGTCGTGATGACGGTGGCCTGACCGGCTTTGAAGACGACTCCTCGATTGGCGACCTGGCCGCCGACAGCGACGCCATTGCGCAGGCTCACGACCGTGGCGCGCAGCAGATCGGTATCGCTGGGGTCGCCCAGCGAGCCTGGTGCAGAGGCTGTCGCACGCAAGGAGCGTCCGCCCGCTCCGACGGTGACCCAGCCGATCTGGTTGTTCACGATCAGCACGGGATTGGGACCGAGATCTTCCGCCGTGATGTCGCGGTCGGTCATGTTCCAAAACTCGATGTAGTAATCGACGCGCAGCTCCCATCTGCTGCCCGAGATCGAGGAGCGGTAGCGGGCGACGGCTTCCTGCAGAAAAGGCGCGCTATCCTTTCCCTGCACCCAGAGTTCGCTCAGAGCGGGCCCGTCGGTGTCTGGAAGAGCCAGCCTGGGCTGCCGGCCGCGCCAATCGATTTTCCCGCGATCGTTGATCATCGTCGGCTGGGAGTCGGGATCGATGTAGTCGCGGATGTTGGCCGCGATCTTGTAGAGGTAAATGTCGCGGTAGCGGGGCTGGACGGTGTTTTCGTCGTTGAGCACCGCCGCATTGGAGGAGTTCAGCGTGCGATAGAAGCGCTGCGAGAAGCGGGGCGCATGGTAGCGGATCGTGGAGACCACCTGGTCGATGCCCTTTTGCAGCTCGGCGTCGCGGACCGAGGCTTGGTCCCAGCGCTTGTCGAAGCCGATGCCGTTTAGGTTGAGTCGTTGCGAACCGTGCCGGGAGAGATTCAGGGCGGCCGAGTGGGTGGTGGTGAGGAATTTCGCCTCGTCGGCGAGGCGCAGCGGCTTGCCGGTGGTGGGGGAGATGGCGTTGAGTTCGACCTGATTGAAGGTGCGCTGGTCGGGGGCCCGTTCGCCGAGGAAGCTCGCCCGCAGGGCCGTGAGTGCGGCGGCGGTGGCATCCCGGTTGGTCGCCGCCGGAGCCCGCACCGCGCGGATCACGCCCTGCATCGGATTCAGCGAGGCGAGGAGGGTGGGTTGCAGGGCGGCCGGAGCGGTCGCGACGACGGGCGTCGTTTTCACCGTGCGGAGTTCGTTCCACTCACTGCCGCGGCCGGTCGTCGGGCTCCCGAGCGAGTTAAGATTCAGGCGGAAGCTCTCGTCTTCGATCCAGAAGGCAAAACGGCCGACGGTCTTGCCCTGGGGATTCCCGTTTTCCTTCAGCTCGATCCAGCGGGCGCGATAGGGGCGTGGGGAGAGGGCCGGCTGGTTGGGCGCCGGCAGCGGCGAGCCGATCCAGCCGGCGACATCGCCATTGAAGCGCGGCCGATTCAGGTCCACGCAGGTTTCCTCGAGCGTCCGCCCATTTTCCACCCGGCTCATCTCCCGCCAGCCGGTGACGCCGAGCGCGTTGGCTTTTTCCTCCACCGGGACGGAGCCGAGCAGCTGGCCGTTGGCATTCACGCCGCGCGACATGAGCGGCAGGATGCGGCGGCGGACGGCGCCCGTCGGCCCGGCGCCGGTGTAGCCATCGGCCGGGGCCTGTTCGTTGAAGTAAAGCATCGTGCCTTCGACCGGGAGCCGGCCCTCGCCGCCTTCGGGGGCGCGCAGCATTTCCCAAAAGGTGACCGAGTCGGGATACTCTGTGATGTGGTCGCGCAGGAGACCGATCGCCTGATTCACTCCGGTATCGGCGGCGAGCTCGGCCTGCGACTTTCCGAAGAAGGCCCGCGCCGTGGTGCGATCGAGCTGCGTGCTGGTCAAAAAGCTGACCACCAGGACGGAGAGCAGCGTCAGGATGATGAGACTGACGACGAGAGAAAAACCGTGCGAAGTCAGGCGGGCGGATGGATTCATCGGGCAAGCTTCACACGGCTGATGAACTGCTGCTCCGCGGGGAGAATCAGCCGGCGGTAGAGGGGATCGTCGGGTGTTTCCCAAGTGGTGGCGGAGATCGCCTGGCCACCCAGCTTGCGCACTGCGGTGCTGCCCAGCGCTTTGAAGCGAATCTCGATCCAGGCGGGCAGCTCCGTGCCATAGAAGCCATTCCGGCCGGGTGTGGAGGCCGGCGCCGGGATGGGTGCCGGGGTGATGGGCGGGATCGGTGCTGCAGTGAATTGTAAATCCCAGATGTAACTCGCGATGGTATCCACCGCGACGCCCGGCGACATGGCTTCGCCGGGTTGTGGCCCGTGGAGCAGCCGGAAGGCGGCGTCGCCAAAAAGCGGCGTGGTCGCGCTGAGCGTGGTACGCAGCCGCTCAAAGGTCGTGTCGCTGCTCGCCACCTGGCGGCGGAGGGCGAAGGCGTTGCGATTCGACCTCCGCGGCGCCGGTGTCGCAGCGGCTCCGCCTTCATCCGCCGGGCGAATGTCGGGCTCCCACTCCAGATAGTAGCCGACAGAGCAAAGATCGCCGCGGCCGGCATTGGGTGCGGCTGCGAGGACATGGGCGCGGCGGAAGAAGGTCGTGGCGAGCCCGGCCGGATCCGTGACGGGACGCGCCGTGGCCCGCTCCTGCAGCGCGAGCACTGGGAACTGCTCCACGGCGGCGGCCGTCGTCGCATGCGGGAGCGGGAGCGTCGTGGCAAAGTCCCGAGTCATCATCTCCAGCGCCGCGCGCGCCTCGCGGAAGGTGTCGAGCCGGTCATCCTCAGTTTTCCAGATCGTGCTGCTGTCGGAAAACATCTGCAGCATCAGGACCGTGAGGATCCCCGTGACGGCGAGCGCCACCATCATTTCCACGAGGGTGAAAGCCGGGGCCGCGCGGGTCATTCCGGGCTGTTGTTTCTCAGGTAGACCCAGCTCTCGGCGAAGGGTTTCTTGTCGCGCACGCCGAAGATGCGCAGGTTGAGGTGGACTCCGGCGACGCGCCCGGTCGTCGGGGTCAGCAGCGGTACGAAGTAATCCCGCCGGCCCCGCAGCTCCACCCGGTAGATCGCGTCCGCTGGCGCCTGATCGCCGGCCGTGCGGACGATGCGCGGCAGCGCATTGACGTCGTAGGAGACAAAGAGCTGCAGGTCGGCCGCGGCCTTGAGCTCCGCTGGAGCCTGGCTCGTTTCCTCCACCTCGAGCGCCGATCCGGCTCCGGTGGTCTGGCCGACCCCGAAGCTCTCGGCGGCGAAATTGATGGGCGGCAGGCCGATCCCAAAGCATTCCGCGCCGCGGAAACTCTCGCCCTGCAGCGTCGCGGAAATCGTCCGCACCACCTGAGATCCGCGCGTGTCACTCACGCAGAGGCGGCTGTTTTCCAGCCCCAGCGGGAAAACCCCGAGCAGTGCGACGAGCGCAAAGGCGATGACCCCGATGGAGGTGGCGACTTCCACCAGCGAAAAGCCCTCCTCCGTCTGCCGTGTGCGCCCGTCAGCCCGCATCGTTTTCCTCCCGGCGAGCCCGGCCCGTGACGGTGGAGACGACGAGCACATCGTCCCCCGTCGTCGCAAACTTCTCCTCGCCCTGCGGCGGCCGATTGGACGAGATCGCCCGACCGGTCAGGTCCACAAAACCCTCGAAGATGCGCAGCTGGGCGAGATTCGCCGGCCAGGGTTCGCGATCCTTTTGCTCCAGCACTCCCAGCGCCGTGAACCGCAGGTAGGGTAGCTCCAGGTTGTGCCGCACGCGCTGCCCGTCCGGCGTGGCAAACTCGCAGAGGAACTCGTCCCGCGGCCCGACGAAGAGCGTTCGCTCGGGAGATTCGGCGGCAGGCGGGCGAAAGGCCACACCCTCCGGCAGGCGCGTCCAGGGCCGCAACAGCTCCATCTCGTAAGGGTGCGGCAGCTTGCCATCGCCGGTGCCGTTGCGGCGGCTCGGGTAGTAGACTTCGCGGTAGAGCGCGTAAGAGCGGAAACGATAGGCCTCGGGGATGTTGGTATTCCCATCGGCAAAGACGACGTAGACCGGATGATTCTGGGTCAGCGCGATCGAGCGGGCCTGGTCGAGGATGCCCATGGCCTGCGACACGGCCGAGCGGCGGGCGGCGCTCTTGGAGAGGCTCGTCACCGCCGGCAGGGCGATCACCGCGACGAGAAGCAGGATGCTGACGACGACGAGGAGCTCGACGAGGGTGAAAGCGCGCACGCCCGGCGAAGTAGCGTGCTCTCGAGGCGTGCTGCGCAGCACCGCGGAGGCCGCCCGGAGTGAAGAGGCTCGCGCGCCTGGGCAAACGACTCTCCATCTTCTGCCGCTGCGCCAGCGAGCCGCCAGAGCAGGAGCGGCTGGGGAGAGACAGGTGAGGAGAAGGTGACGCATAAATCGGCGCTTCAGCGCGCCATTCGTGAACCCCGCAGGCGCCGGAACCCGACCAGCATCCCGACCCCACCGAGCAGGGAAAGCGCAGTCGAGGGCTCGGGGATGGGCTCAGTCAGTTCAGAGAAAGTGGTCGCGACCACGATATCGTCGATGTTTATGCTATTTGCGGTCGATATTCCTGTACCTTGGCGAAGGACGACTCGGCTGACCGGCGTTGCAGAACTGGCGACCGTGTCTGTCAGGTTTGGCGAAGATTCAACCATGGCCGAGAGCGAGGTATTCACCCACAGTGACCCGGTGTTTGAAGTCGCGTTCCAAGCAACGATCACCGCGTAGGTGCCAGCAGCGAGATCCGGCGTTAGAATCGACGTGCTGGCGGTGTCATTCTCCAAACCCAAGCGGAATCCGGCACCAGCGACCGACGGGAAACTCAGGAAGGTGCGGGCTCGGAAGTTAGTATTCGTCAGGCCAGTGAAGGCAAAGAAGTAATCGGCCCCGGCGGTCGGTGCCGTCGCAACTGTCAGGGTAAATGAGGAAAAAATCGTGCCTGTCGCGATGTCGGCGGCACTGAATGCTCGCGCTACGTCTTCCCGAGATCCCACACCGTGACTCAGACCCGAGACCTGGCTGCTGCTGACCAAGACGTTGCTGGTTGTGCCGCTCAAGCTTGTCCAAGCCCCGCCGCTCACGTTGGCCCCGCCGTTTGCGCCCGTCAGGGCTCCGTCACTGTAGTTGAACGGCTCGCTGAGGAGAATTGTGGCCTGAGCAGCAGCGGCACAGGCGCTGAAGATTACGGCGGATAGAATCCTGGTTTTGAACATGAAGAAGAGCGAGGGCTGATTGGTTTGCCGCGATTGACGCGGGTGGCGGCGGGTTCGGATGCGAACCTGCGGAGCGTTCGGGCTGACAGCAATCGGGGCTGTGCAACATTCACGCGGCGAGCAGGTGTCACACCCGAACGACGCCGCTCTAGCACGGCTGGTGCCACCCCTTTTTCCAAGCCGCGAAGATCGCCCGCCAGCCCTGATGGATACAGGGATTGCGGATTATGGAAATTTTTCGCGCGGCGCGTTTTCCGGCCGCGGCCGGTCAGGAGAACGCACCAAGATGCACATTTTCAGCCACTTAGGGCTGCGCGTTCTTTGCCAGCCGCGCGGCCGCGTCGGGCCGTGGCGGGAACGGGAATAAACCCTTTGCCCCTCCCGGGAGCGGACGCTACCTTCGGCGCCTTCTTTTTCCTCAAAAACCCGTCTCATGAGCACCACCGCGACCGCCCTGAATCAACTCGAACAGCTCAAGCAATTCACCAAGGTCGTCGCCGACACGGGCGACTTCGAGTCGATGCGCGCCTACCAGCCGCAGGACGCGACGACGAATCCGTCGCTCATCCTGCAGGCGGCGCAAAAGCCGGAGTATGCCGCGCTGGTCAACAAGGCCGTGCAGGACAACAAAAACTCCGGGCTCAGCGGCGCGGCCCAGATCGAGCGCGTGATCGATCATGTGCTGGTCAATTTCGGCCTCGAGATCCTGAAGATCGTGCCCGGCCGGGTTTCGACCGAGACGGATGCGCGGCTTTCCTTTGATGCCGATGGCACCGTCGCCAAGGCCCGCGAGCTCATCGCGCTCTACGAAAAAGCCGGCATCGCCCGGGAGCGTGTGCTGATCAAGATCGCCTCCACCTGGGAGGGTATCAAGGCGGCCGAGCTGCTCGCCAAGGAGGGCATCCGCTGCAATCTCACGCTGCTCTTTTCGCTCCCGCAGGCCGTCGCGTGCGCCGAGGCCAAAGTGCAGCTCATCTCGCCCTTTGTCGGCCGCATCTACGACTGGTACAAGGCTGCCAACAAGCGCGATTATGTGGGCGCGGAAGACCCGGGCGTACAGTCGGTGACGACGATCTACAACTACTACAAGAAGTTCGGCTACGCGACGGAGGTCATGGGCGCGAGCTTCCGCAACCTCGGCGAGATCACCGAGCTCGCTGGCTGCGACCTGCTCACGATCAGCCCTGATCTGCTCGGCAAGCTGGCCGCGAGCAACGAGCCCGTGGTCAGGAAACTGGACGCCGCGGCCGCCAAGAACAGCGACATCGAAAGGCTCCCGCTGGACGAGAAAACCTTCCGCTTTCTCCTCAATGAAGACGCGATGGCCACGGAGAAAACGGCCGAAGGCATCCGCAAATTTTCGGCCGACATCGTCAAGCTCGAGAAGCTGATCTCCGCTCTGCTCTAAACCAAAGGCGCGATCCGGGCAAATCAACCGCCCAGTTCATCGATCTCCCGCCGGTCGCGCTTGGTCGGCCGGCCGCTGCCGCGGGGGCGATAGCCTGGCGGTAGAAACTGCGGTTCCCGCCGCCGCTGGTACTCCTCCGGCGGAGTGAGATCCTCGGCAAACTGCGGGACGAGCCTGGCGCCGACGCGCGACGGCGGCGCGGCCACAACCCGCACCGTGCGGGTGAGCTGGCCGACCCGGGCGACGATCAGTTCACCGGGCCGCACTTCGTGGGCGGGTTTGACTGGCGCGTCATTGGCGCGCACGAGCCCGCCGCGGATCGCCGTCGTCGCGGAGCTGCGGGTGGCGTAGACGCGCACGGCCCAGAGCCATTGGTCGAGTCGCATGCCGCCCAGCTTACGAACCGCGAGGCGCGACGCAAACCCGGCCTCGGACCGCGGGCCGAGCGGCCGAAACGACGGCGCTTCCGGGCCAACGTGCGCCGGGTTGCACAGGGCCGATTTTCCGCGGGGCAAACTCCCGGGCGACGGGGGAAAAAACCGCTGGCAATCGCCCCGCTTTTCCCAAACCGTCAGCGACCCTTTATGCGAACCGTCGGTCGTTTCGTCATCGCTCTCCTTTTCCTGCTCACCGCCGGCAGCGCGCTCGCCCTGCCGACGATCGTCGTCGATGCCGGCCACGGCGGGCACGACCGCGGCGGCGGGCCGGGCCAGCGCATCCCGGAAAAGCCCTACGTTCTCGATATCTCGCGCCGCCTGCGCACGGCCCTGCGGGAAGCGGGCTTCCCCGTGGTCATGACCCGGGACGGGGATTACTTTGTGGGCCTCGGCGCCCGCTGCGCAGTGGCCAACTCCCGCCGCGGCTCAGTCTTTGTCTCCATCCACCTCAACTCCGGCCAGCGCGAAGGCGCCAACGGCATTGAGACCTACTACTACTCGGGCCAGAGCGCCCGCCTCGCGGCGGAAATCCATGCCCGCGTCCTGCGCGCCGCCGGCACCGAGGATCGGCGGGTCCGCCGGCGCGGCTTTTATGTGCTGCGCAATACCCGCGGCGTCTCGGTCCTCTGTGAGCTCGGCTTTCTCACCAATCGGGCCGAAGCCGCGCGCATCCTGACCGCCGCCCACCGCGAAAAGCTGGCGCGAGCCGTCGCTGCCGGCATCATCGCGAGATATCGCTGAAGCTGGCCGGGACCTTGCTAGGAGAGGAGGGTAAACCAGACTCCCTCCCGCCAGCCCACGGTCATCGAAAATCCTGCCATGCTTGCCCCGGCTCGTTCTTTCCCCGACTTCCCGCCCGCCGTGGCCATCGGGCCCGCGGCGATGCGCGCTCTCGAAGAGCGGGCGATGGCGGATGGCGTCACTGCCGAGGCGCTGATGGAGGAGGCTGGGGAAAAGATCGCCGCCTGCGTGCGGCAATTCGTCCCCACGCCGGGCCGTTGCCTCGTCTACTTTGGCAAAGGCCACAACGGCGGCGACGCGCTCGTCGCCGCGCGCCATCTCGCCGCCGCTGGCTGGCGCATCGAGCTGCATCCCGTCTTCCCGTGGACGAACTGGGCGCCCCTCACCGGCCGCAAGCACGAGCAGCTGCTCGCCGCCTGCCCGGCCGCCGGCATCCCGCCCGTCCCGCAACCGCGCGAAAGCCTCGTCGTGCTCGATGGCCTGCTCGGCCTCGGCGCCGGCGGCCCCCTGCGTGAACCGCTGCGGGCCGCTACCCAGGAGATCAATCAGTTCAGCTCGCGCACCACGGCGCGCGTCTTTGCCATCGATGTGCCCACCGGCCTCGACGCGGGGACGGGCGAAGCCGATGCCGACACCGTCGAGGCCGACTACACCGTCACCATCGGCGCGCCCAAGCGCGGCCTGCTGGCCGATGAGGCGATCAATTTTGTCGGCCGCCTCGCGGTCGTGCCGCTCGATGCGCTGACCGCCCGCATGGCGCCCGTCGATGCCGCGGGCGTCGCCGTGCCTGGCTCGCTGCTGCCGCTGTGGCCACGGCGCCCCTTTGACATCCATAAAGGCGACTGTGGCCGCGTGGGCCTCATCGCCGGAGCCATGGGCACGGTCGGCGCGGCCATCATGTCGGCCGAGGCGGCCGTCCACGCCGGCGCTGGTCTCGTCACACTCTACGTCGCTCCGGAACTACAGGCGCTCGTCGCAGCGCGAGTCGCACCCGAGGTCATGGTCCAGACCTTTACCACGCCGCGTGCCCTCCTCGCGCGCAGCCACAATGCACTCGCCGTCGGTCCCGGCATCGGGCGCCAGCGCGACACGGAGATCCTCGACGTCGTCGCGCGCGCGCCGCTGCCGACGATCATCGACGCCGATGCCTTGAACGCGCTCGCCGCCCGCTCCGGCTGGCTGTGGGCGTTTGCCGGCCCGCGTCTCGTCACCCCGCACCCCGGAGAGATGGAGCGGCTGGTCCCCGGATCGATCCACCGGCCGCGCCAGCAGGTCGCGGAGGATTTCGTGGCGCGCTATCCCGTCGCCCTGCTTCTCAAGGGAGCACGGACCATCGTGGCCGAGCGGGGCAAGGCGCTCAGCTACAACACGACCGGCTCGCCCGGCATGGCCACCGGTGGCATGGGCGATGTGCTCACCGGCGTCCTCGCCGCGCTCGCCGCGCAGGGGCTCGAGCTTTACGACGCAGCGCGGATGGGCGCATGGCTTTGCGGACGCGCCGCGGAGCTGGCCATCCTCGCGGGCGAATCCGACGAATCACTCTCGGCCACGCACGTCATCCGCCACCTTGGCGGCGCCTTTCGCGAGCTGCGCGAAGGCGGCTACTGAACGACGCCGGTTTTTCCTCCATCGTCAGACGCGCCGGCTCTCGCTAGCGTCACCGGCATGTTCTCCCGACTCTGGTGCAAGGTGCTGCTCGCCGCCGGGCTCCTGTTGAGCCTGCCCGCGGGGCTGGTCGCCGCGGAACTCCTCGAGCCGCCCACCGTCACACCGCTTTCCCCGGCGAGCGTGGTGATCAGCTGGCAAACCAGCGTCCCCACGGGGAGTCGCGTGCTCTACGGCGAGGCCGCAGGCCGACTCGGCCGCTCCGTGTCCGGCAGCGGCGAAATCACCGCCCGCCACCGCGTCACGCTCGAGGGCCTCACGCCGGGCACGCGCTACTTTTTTGCCGTCGGTACAGCGCGCCGTTCGCTTGCGCAGGGCGACTTTGTCACGGCGCGCTCGCCGCTTGCCAGGCAGGCGCCGGTTTCCACCTCCCCGGCCAGCGCTCCGCCCGCCACCGCCCCGCCCAAGTCTCTGGTCGCGCGCCTGTTTGAGCTGATCCTGCCTGGGGCCCCGCCCGCCCCGGGACCCACCACGGCCGCGCCGCCGTCTCGCCACACGTGGGGGCATCCCGCCAGCCTGCGGGACCACTTCGTGCGCCACGGTGGGGATTTTGCCTCACGCTCGGCGGAGGATTACGCGGCGCAGGCCTGGTACTTTCGGCAGCGGGCGCGGAGCGGGCAGCTCCTGGTGAAGGTGGACGAAGCCGGCGTGCAGCGCGTCTACGAGCCGGCGACGGACTCTTTTGCCGCCTACAATCCCGATGGGACGACGCGCACCTTTTTCAAGCCCGGCGGGCGCGACTACTTTGCCCGCCAGCCTGGCCGGCTCGTTCGCGCGGTCACGCCATGAAAGGCCATACCTGCCCGGTCTGCGCCTGGCCGGAGCTCCGCGATCCACCGCGCACTCGCGGCGGCGGTGCCTCTTATGAAATCTGCCCGTCGTGCGGATTTGAGTTCGGCGTGAGCGATGAGATCCACGGCGCCACCGCGGCGAGCTGGCGCGCCGCCTGGGTCGCGCGCGGGCGGCCGTGGTCGAGTATCGCGTGCGCCGCGCCGGCCGGCTGGGACCCGCAGGCGCAACTCGCGGCCGGCGGCCTCGCCTGATGCCGACGCGCCCGGCTCAGTGGTGCTGATGCCCGGCGGCCCACGAGTAGGTCAGCGTCAGCGTCGCCGAGCCTTTGCCCGTCTCGATCGGGACGATGACTTCGCCGAATTCACCGGTGCTCCGGAGAGTCGGCTTGCTGCCGGCGATGGCGATCTGCAGGTCTCCCACGATGGCACGGTCGCCCGCGAGTTTCGTGCCGGCAGCGGCCGCTGCCCGGAAGTAGACGGGCCCGGCCTTGATGCCCTTTTTCGGCGTATAGCTGAGCGTGCGGATCAGGGTCGGCCCCCCGGCGGAGGCGCTGGGTGAAAAGGTATCCGTCACGAGCCCGGTGGGCGTCTCGTAACGGAAGACCGGCTCGCGCTTTGCATTCAGTTCGTAGCCGCGATAGCGGTAGCCGGCGGCGCGGGAATCCTCCTGCGGCCAGGGTGCCTCGGCCGAAGCGAGGATGGCAAAGGGCTGGCCGACTCCGGGCTCCGGCTTGACCTCCGCGGCCTTGGCGTCGCCTTCCGCATGGAAAAGCGGAAGCACCGGCGCCTGCACCGGGCGGATCACACCGAAGCCGGCGGGAGGGGTGAAACCGACGCCGCGATCAGTCCAGTGCCGCTTGGCATCGATGAAGGCGCCCTGCCAGATCTGCACGGCCGACATGGCATTGGCATCCCAGTTGATGTTCACGCCGCCGGGATAGCCCACGGCGATGCCGCGCGGGGAACCGCCTTCGATGAAGTTGCGGTAAATGACAGGTTCGCCCTGCGGCTTCAGCGGCAGGCCCACGAAGCGGTTCTTTTCGTCTTCGATCAGCTTGCCCGTGAGATTATCGCGGGAAAGCGCGACGTGGTCGAAGCCGGGGCCGCTCCAGGTCAGGGAGAGGCGCTTGCCGCCGATCTCCTGAAAGTAACGGGCGACAAAGGCGTGCTCCCCCTTTTTGAGCCGCAGCTTTTTTGTCGCGAGCTTGTTGGCGACCTTGGATTTCTTGTTTTCGACGACCGCCTTGCCGTCGATGAGGATCTGCGCACCGTCGTCGTTCGCGAGGGCAAATTCGTAATCGCCCTCTTCCGGGACCTCCAGGACCCCCTCGAACTCCAGCGCGAAGTAGTCCTTGCGCTTGCCGATCGCCGGGTCTGCCTTGGTGTCGAGCAGGCCGTCCGGCAGCGGGCCGGAGCTCAGCGCGGTCAGCTTGGCAAAGTCCGGGAACTCCTTGAAGTCGCCCTCGAAGTAGCGGTAGTGCAGGCCGACGAGCGGCTTGGTCGCCTGTTGCACGATCATGGCGCCCTTCATGATCGCGGCATGGCCGGGCACGGTGCAGACATAGGGATAGCGGCCGGGCTTCTCCGGCGCGGTGAAGGTCACGGTTTCGTTCTTGTGCGGGTCGACGAGCCTGGAGTGGCCGAGGATGCGCGGGTGCTGCGGGATCCAGCTCTGCGGGATGCCTTTTTCACCGAGCGCCCAGCCGGCCTGTGCCACTTCCATGCCGCCATCGTCCTTGCCGTCGGCCGTCTGGAGGCAAAAGACGACGTTGTGCGGCATCTCGTCGTGATTCTCAAAAGTCACGACGACCTTTGCCCCCGGCGGCACCGAGAATTTCTCGGTGTCGTACTTCATCTGCGCGGCGAGCGTCTTGATGGTCTGCCTGACTTCGACGGGCGCGGCATGAGCAGCGACGAGAGAGGCGAGGAGGAGGAACGGGGCGAGTTTCATGCGTGGCGAGTGTGGGGGAAAACCGGGCAAAGGCAGCTTTCTTGGTGTGCGTGAGGCGAATGTCACCGGCGGCCCACATTCCGCCGAGGGGAGCCGGGCGGATGCAGGGCTGGCGCAGTTTACTCCAGCACGCTCAGCTCGCGGTTGGCCTTGCGCAGCTTGCGCGCGAGGCTGAGGGCGAGATTCTCGAGGATGCGGATCTTGATGGATGGGTGGGTGACGCCCAGCTCGGCGAAATCGTCGAGGCTGAGCACGTCGGCGACGACGCGGGTCTCGGCGACGATCGTCGCGGAGCGCGGCCCGCGATCGAGGGCGGCCATTTCGCCGAAGGCCATGCCGTCGGTAAATGTCGCCAGCCGGCGGGTGCGGCCGTTCCCCAGCGGCAGGACGACGCTGACGTGGCCTGATGCGACGAAGAAGATCTCATGCGCTGCCGCCCCGATCTCGAAGATGTGTTCGTCTGCGGCGTATTCGCGGCGGCGCAGCAGCTGGCGGACATGCGCGAGCGCCTCAGGATCGAGTCCCTCCAGCAGCTCATAGTTGACCGGCGGTTCGCTCGTGCCCCGTTCCGCCCGCACACAGGCGAGCAGCTGATCCTCGCAGCGTTCGAGCGCATGGTCATTGTCGTCGCACGCGACGAACAGCTGGTCGAACCTCGCGCCGAGCCGCAGCTTCAGCACCCGGACGAATGAAGGCAGCTGGTGGGTGTGGGTGAAGAGGATGCGCGGCCCGCTGTCCGCAAAATCTTCCAGCAGATCGGCAAAGAGCCGCGTCGCGCTCTCGGTCACGCTGAGGACGCGGCGGAGATCGAGGACCACGGCATCGAGCATGGCGGCATCGGCGAGGAGCTCGCGGAGGACCATCTCCGCGCCGGTGACGTTCAGATTGCCCTGCAGCTGGTAGAGCCGGATGCGCTCGCCCTTTTCCCGCAGGATCTGCTGCTCGGTAGTGCCGCGGACGCGGCTGGAGTTGTAATCGGCCGCGGTCGAGCGCGTGCGGATCGCCGCCCGGCTGCCGGGTGGACGATTGAAGAGATGGAGATCCCACAGGCGGGAGAGCTCGTCGCAGACTTGCACGCCGCGGACGCTGTTGCCGAACTCGTCGAGCCGGGGGGAAAAGACGCCGATCCCGAGCTGGCCCGGGACGACGGCGATGACGCCGCCGGCGACGCCGCTCTTGGCCGGCAGGCCGACATCGTGGAGCCACTCGCCGGCGAAATTGTACATGCCGCACGTGCCCATCACCCCCAGCACGCTCTCTATGTATTCGCCGCGGATCGCCTGCCGCCCGGTGAGCGGATTGATGCCGCGATTGGCGAGCGTGGCGGCCATGACGGCCAGCGCCTGACAGTCGCCGAGGATGGAGCATTGCTGAAAGTAGAGCTCGAGTGCGGGCGTGGGGTCCGCCTCGATGACGCCGACGTTGCGCAGCATGTGGCCGATCGCGCGATTGCGATGGCCGGTATCACTCTCGGAGCGGTAGACGGCTTCATCGATCTCGAGCGGGCGGCCGGCGTAGTTGGCGAACATCTGGAGGATGCGCTCGCGCTGAAACTGCGGGGTGCGACCCTCGATGAGGCTGGTGGCGGCGATCGCCCCGGCATTGATCATCGGATTGCGCGGCCGGCCGGTCTTGGGCTCGAGGCTGATGGAATTGAAGGCATCGCCGGTCGGCTCCACGCCGATCTTCTGGGCGACTTCCGAGCGGCCGCGATCCTCGAGGGCGAGCCCGTAGACGAAGGGCTTGGAGATCGACTGGATGGTAAAGGTCTGGCGTGAGTCGCCCACCTCGTAGACGCCGCCATTGACCGTCACCACGCAGATGCCGAACCAATCCGGGTTGGCCTTGGCGAGCTCGGGGATGTAGGTCGCCACTTCGCCATGATCGACGCCTGCAAAGCGGCGGTGGATCTCCGCAAGCTGGCGCAGGATGGGGGAACTTTGGCCCGCATCCTGAACTGCGGTGGTGGTGAAAACTCCCTGATTCATCAAGGGCGCGGAAGATGACCGGACGAGCCGTCCTTGTGAAGCGGCAAACGACTCCCTCCTGCCGCTACAAGTCCCTCAACGCCAGCAGCAAGCCTCTTCCGATGGCGGCGAGCGAGTAGTCTTCCGCCACCTGGGCGCGGGCGGCTTCACCGAGCGCCCGGCGCGCTTCAGGGGCGTCCCGCAGGTGCCGGAGCGCGCTCTCGACGGCGGCGCGATCCGGCAGATCGAGAATGAGCCCGGTCCGTCCGGCGGCGACCTGCTCGAGCATGCCGCAGTCGCGATTCACCAGGACGGGCAGCGCGCTGGCCTGCGCTTCCAGCACCACATAGGGGAAGGCGTCGAGATCGGAGAAATGCACGAAGATATCGTGCTCGCGGTAGAGCGCCGCCACGGCGCTGACGAAGCCGGGAAAGTCCGCGCTGCCCGCAAAGCGCGCTCGAAACGTCTCCAGGCTGATCCCCGCGCCCGCGACGGTGACGCGGAAGCCTTCGCGGGCGAGGAACTCACCGTAATCGGCAAGGAAACGCCCGAGGGCGGCGACTTTCTGGGGGAAGTTGAAATTCGTGACCGCCAGCAGCCGCACCGGCCGCCGCGCCGGCATGAGTGGCGCGGGCGGAAAGCGCTCCAGCGGCACGGGAATCCGCACGATGCGGCTCCGCGCCGCCAGCCCGAGCCGGCGCACGATCCACTCCGAGACAGGCACAAAGCGATCGACGCAGGCAAAAAGACGCGCGTCGAGCAGCCACGCGACGGCGACGCGGGCGAGCGGGAGCCACTGCCGCTGCTGCCAGTGAAAGGCCAGCTGCCCGCGCGTCTCGGCGAGGGGATCGCCCCGGAGACGCAGGACGACGCGGCAGCCGTGCGCTTTCGCCACCACGAGGATCGCGGCGAGGAAGGCGGAGTTCATGTCCGTAAATACGGTCGCGCCCCGGTGCCGCCGCACGAGCCGCCAGAG
The DNA here is from genome assembly GCA_037367405.1 of Ottelia alismoides. Taxonomy (NCBI): domain Eukaryota; kingdom Viridiplantae; phylum Streptophyta; class Magnoliopsida; order Alismatales; family Hydrocharitaceae; genus Ottelia; species Ottelia alismoides. The sequence goes on along the minus strand of JAZKJV010007847.1, from coordinate 13,887 downwards.
CTCGCGCAGAAACGCGAGGTGCGGCTGGCCGGACTGCTGCACGAGCGTCTCGAGGTCGAGGACGCGACACGGGACGCCGACGGCGGCGAGCGGACGCACGATCTCCCGCTGGCCGCGTTCGCCGGTGATGATGGCGAGGATTTCGCCGGGTGTCTCAGGCGTCATACACGGCGAGCAGGGCGCGGCAGATGGCGGCATCGGAGCTGGAGCGATCGGCGGCGATGGCGCTACTGAGCTGCGCGCGGAAGGGATCGGCGGCGAGCCGCTCGAGTGCGGCGGCGAGCGCGGCGGGATCGCCCGGGGGAATGAGCAGCCCATTCTGCTCGTGATGCACGATGTCGGGCAGCGCGCCGACTGCAGTGGCCACGACCGGGCGGCCAAAGGCGAAGGCCATCTGCGCCACCCCGCTCTGGGAGGCGGCGTGGTAGGGCAGCGCGATCACGTGCGCGTTCTGGAAGAAGCCAGGCAGCCGGTCATCGGTGACAAAGCGGTTGTCGACCTCGATGTTTGGCGCGTCGATGGGGGGCAGCTCTCCCTCGCCGGCGATGACGAAGCGGAAACGCGCGGGATCGAGGCGGCGCGCGGCCGCGAGCAGGACGTCGAGCCCCTTGTAGGGGAGGATGCGGCCGAAGAAGAGTACGCGGAGTGGAGGCGCCGCCGGGGGCGGCGCCGCGGCCCGGGCCCAGAGGCCGTAGTTCACGTGCGGGACGATGTGGATGCGGTCGCGCGGAAAGCTCGCCGGCAGCGCGTCGCGGATGGCTGTGGAGTGGACGATCACCTTGCGCACAAAGCGCTGCACGAGGCGGAGGTGCAGCTGGTGAAAGGCGCGCTTGGCCAGGCTCTCCCCGGTGTGGGAGCGCGCATCATGCAGCGTGATCACGGAGTTATAGCGGGCGAGCTGCGGATAGAGCCCGAGCAGCGAAGGCTGTTCATTGTTCAGGTGGATGGCCCGCGGGCGCAGCTCCCGCAGCAGCGCCGCTACCTGCTGGGCGGCGCGGAGATTGCGCCAGCGGAGCGGATGAAAATCGAGAGCCAGCACCGGGCCATCCGCGGCCGTGTCGGTGGGGTAGTTGCGCACGTAGCAGAGCGGGGCCGCTGGCTGGAGGGCGTGAACGACGGACTCCGCGTAGTGCCGCATGCCGCCTTCACGCCAGAGGTTGATGAAGACGATCGGGCCTGCGGCAGGCGGAGGCGGCAGATCGTCATGGGCGGGCATCGCGGGAGTTAGCCGCAAGATTGCGCCGGGGCGCAAGCTGGGCGCTTGAATGCGCGGCAGCCTCCGCCGAACGTCGCCGCTGTGAATCCAACGACCGAGCCGGCGCCGCCGGAAACGCCGACGATCGCGACCGAGGTGCAGGTGATGTTTTTCGACACCGACTGCGCCGCCGTGGTGCACAACATCGCCTACCTGCGCTTCATCGAAGTCGCCCGCACGCTCTTTGCCGAGCAGCTCGGCTGGAGCCTCGCCGAGATGGCCCGCACCCAGCTCTATCCGGTGGTGGTCCGCACCGAGATCGACTACCGCCGCCCCGCCTTGCTCGGCGACCGGCTGGTCGTCCACGGGCGGCTGGAAGGGGTCGACCGCATGCGCTTCTGGTGTGCCTTCGAGATCCGCCGCCCCGCGGATGGCACCCTCATCGTCACCGCGCGGCAGATGCTCGCGGTGGTGCAGATGCCGGCGGGCAAGCCAATCCGCCTGCCCGGCGACTGGATGGCGAGGTATTCGCACCTGCCGGTCGTCCGCCCTGCGGCGCGCTGAGCGGTTGCCGGCTTACTCCGGGACCACGATCCACTGCTTCTCGAGCGTGATGGTGCGCTCGCGCATCGCCGGATCGAGGAATTTCAGGCGCACCCGCGGCCCGCCGTCGCGGATGATGCGCGCACAATCCTCCCCGGTGCGCCCTGCGGTCGCCTCGCCATTGATCTCCGTGACGATGCAGCCCACGGCGAGCCCAGCGCGGACGGCGGGCGAATCCGGCAGCACCGTCCGCAGGGCGACGCCGGAGAGCGTGCCGGTGGTGTCGAAGCCGACGCCCACACCGAAGATGCGCTGGCGCCGGCTCGGGGGGGTGAGATCCACGTTGGACCGCGAGGGCGTGTCGCCGCGCGGCAGCTTTTCCGGCTTGGGACCGCGGACGGCGGCCGGCGTCGCGAGCGGGAGCGCGAGCAGCAGTATGGCGAGGAGCGGGAGAATGGGGGGGCGCATCAGGAAGTCCGGCGGATGATCAAGGAACGCAACTCGGTCATTTCGTCCATCGCATACCGCACACCTTCGCGGCCGAGGCCACTCTCCTTTACCCCGCCATACGGCATGCTCTCGACGCGGAAAGTCGGCACCTGATTGATCAGCACGCCACCGACTTCGAGCGCCTCAAAGGCTCGCCAGGCGAGTGGCAGATCGCGGGTGAAGACGCCGGCCTGCAGGCCGTAGGCCGAGTCATTGACCATGGCCAGCGCCTCCTCGAAGTCGCGGTAGCGATGCAAGGTGGCGACCGGTGCAAAGGCCTCCTGCGTGCAGAGGTCCGCGCCTGGCGGCACGTCCTCCAGGAGCGTCGCCTCGAGGCACTGGCCGAAAACGCCGCCCCCCAGTACGAGCCGGGCGCCCGCGGCCAGGGCCGCGTCGAGCCGGGCCCGAATCCGCGTCAGCGCCTCCGCGCTGATGAGCGGTCCCACCACCGTCTCGCGAGCGTGCGGATCGCCCGTGCGAATCTTCGCGCGAATCTCCGCGCTCAGCCGCTCCCTTGTCTCCGCGTAACGCGACTCGTGCACGAGGATCCGCTGGACGCTGATGCACGACTGCCCGGCAAAGGCGAAGGCACCGGAGGCGAGCGCGGGAATCGCCAGATCGAGGTCGGCATCGTGATGGATGATGACGCCCGCATTGCCGCCGAGCTCGAGGGTCACGCGCTTGCGTCCTGCGCGCTCCTTCAGCATCCAGCCGACTGCCGGGCTGCCGGTGAAGGTGATCTTTTGCACGCGGCCATCGCCGACCAGCAGGGCCACCTCGGCATCCGCGCAGGTGACAAAATTCACCTGTCCAGCAGGCAGCCCTGCCTCGACGAGGACCTCGGCGAGGCGCAGCGCAGTGAGCGGGGTGCGGCTGGCCGGTTTCACGATCATCGTGTTGCCCGTGGCAAGGCAGGGCGCGACTTTGTGCGCCACCAGATTGAGCGGAAAATTAAACGGCGTGATCGCCGCGATCACGCCGAGGGGAAAGCGTCGCGTCAGGCCAAAGTGCCCGGCACCCGTGGCAAAACCATCGAGGTCGAGCAGTTCGCCCTGCGCCCGGCGGGCTTCCTCGGCCGCGACGGTGAAGGTGAGGATGGCCCGTGCCACCTCTGCCTCCGCGAGCACGATGGGCTTGCCGGCTTCATCGCAGATCGTCGCGGCAAACTCCGCGCGGCGCTGCTCGAGCCCGGCCGCGATCCGGTGCAGCAGGGCCGCGCGCTCATGGGGAGGCGTGACCCGGGCGGCCGGGAAGGCGGCCGCCGCCGCGGCCAGCGCGCGCTCGATCTCCGGCGCGCCGCCCAGCGGGACGTGGCCAATTTCCTCCCCGGAGTAGGGCGCGCATACCGGCAGGCTCGCGCCCGTCGTGGCGAGCCATTGGCCGCCGATGAGCAGGGAGGGGGAAGCGGGCATGCCCACAGTCTAGCCTCAGGTTCACCGCAGGCGCCAGCGGTTCACACCGCCGGAGGGCAAGGCGCGGTGAGTGTGCGCCAATCCCGGCCGAGCGCCGAGCGCCGTCTGCCACGAGGATACTCCTCGGGAAGACAACCCCCCCTCCAACTATGAAACCACCAGTCATCCTCCTGCTCACCGCCGACCCGGTGGCCCGCTGCACGGTGCAAAACGCTGTGCTGCAATCCCGCCATGGACTTCGCGCGCTCGCGACCGCGCCGGAAGCCTTTGCCGCCCTGCAGGCCGACTGCAGCGACATCGATCTCGCGATCATCGACCTCGACCCGGGACTGCACGGGCAGGCGCTCTTTGAGGCGGCCGTCGACCGTCTGCCCGTGCTGGTGCTGACCAGCCTGGAGCAGGCCCGGCTGGCCCCGATCGTGCAACAGCGCGGCGCGGTCGGCTGCCTCGGCAAGCCCTTTACCGAGAGGCAGCTGCTCGAGGCGATCAGCCTCCTCGCGCGTTCGTCGCCGCTCGAGCCCGCCGCTCGCCCGTAGCGTCCGCCGTGGTGTCAGTGGACGAGGGCCTGGCTGAGCCAGCCGACGAGGTGAGCGCAGAGTTCTCCCTTGTCCGCGCAGTGGACCAGCGGGGTGCCCTGCTCGATGAAACCGAAGCCGCCGCCGTAGGCCCGGCCATTGACCACACAGGCGTCTGTGCGGTTTTCGTCGATCTGGCGCGTCGCCATGCGGAGTGCATCGGCGCGCGGGCCGTTGAGTTCGTATTTCCATCCCACGATGCGGCTGACGGGGAAGAGTGAGCGGAGCTGCGCGATGACCTTGGGCGCGGGCCCGAGCCGCAGGGTCAGGTCGCCTTCGCGGGAGGGGAGCTTTGCCGCTGCGATCTCGGTGCCATCGTCGCGATGCACGCCCTTGAGCCGGAAATCCGAGAGCGCCGCGGTGTGAAAGACGGCCGAGACGGCTTCCCGCTCGGGTAGCGCCTCAAGGCCCGTGAGGAGATGTTCATTGGTGCCAAAAGGCACGATCTGCGCGGCCTCCAGGGGGCGCGGACTGGTCGCGCCGACCCCGCGGAAGCAGGTGACGTGAAAGCCCGCGCTGCTCAGCGCATTCGAGAGCATGATCCCCAGCTCACCGGTGGAAAAGTTCGTCAGTCGCCGCACTTCATCGATCGGCTCAAAACTCGGTCCGCAAGTCACCACGACTCTATTCATGCGGCCAATGAATGACTGGACGCCGAACGCTTGGGAAAACATTTTTGCTGCCGCAACTGGCCGCCGCGCTCAGCCTTCCGCCGGACGGTCGCCTCTGCCGAACTCCCATGGACCGCCCCACCGCCATCACCCAGATCCGCGACGCCTGCAACCTCCTCGCCACGACCGGCATGAAGATTCACCCGCTCCTGCCTGCGCTCGCCGATGAGCCGACCAAGGCCGAGATCGTGAAGGCGCTCTTTGAGATCACCAAGAACGTCGAGGTGGTCAAAAAGCAGATCATGCGTCTGGAAAAGCGCGACGACAGCGCGCTGCTCTAGCTGCCGGTCCGCTTCACGCATCGGGGGCCTCGCTCCACCGGATCGCTCTCCTCATCCCCACGGGGTGAAAGTGGGCGTCGGCGTCGCGGATGAACCCCGCCCGGTCGATCGTGAGACCTTCGGCCCGTAGTCGCCGCCGCTGGGCCGTGGCCACCGCGGGTGGCAGGTTTGGGCTCAGCCGGGCGTCACGGGCCACCACCCGGTGCCAGGGCAGCGCGCCGGCTTCGTCCGGCGTGAGCCTGCTCAGGACGCAGGCGACATGGCGCGCCATCACATTCATGTGAATGGCGATGCTGCCGTAGGTTGTAAACTTCCCCGGCGGGATCAGACCCACGAGACGGATGACTTCCGCGCGGATGCGGGCAAAGGCTCGGGAGGGCGGCTTTGGCATCGCGCAAGTTTCCGTCGGCCCCCGCCGCGCGACAATCCCGCGCACCGGGCTCAACGCGCCGCCCGCGCCAGCGCGCTCACCGTCCAGACCATCGGATACAGGCGCTCATAGTACCAAGAGCTTGGCGAAATAAAAGCCGATCGGCGCGGGATCGCGCCACGTCCCGGCGCGGACCCTGGCGACCAGCCATGCCGCGCCACGCCCGGTCGCGGCGACGTGCTGCGTGCCGGCCAGCGCCTCCACGGCGAGCGCTGTCTCTTCGGTCGTGGAGGGCGCGCGCGCAGGCCGCCCCAGCCGCCGTCGTCGTTCTGGGCGGCGACGAGCCAGTCGAGCGCGCGGTCGAGCAGCGTGTCGGTGGCGAAGCCGCGGTCGCGGAGTTCGCGCAGCGCGAGCACGACGTGTGCGGTGCCGTAGAGCGGATTCTCGTCGTCGGGCGCGTGCTGGTTGCCAAACCACAGCGGCAGCCAGGAGCCATCGGCGCGCTGCGTGCGGGCGAGGAAGGCGAGCCCGCGGTCGATCCCACGGAGCGTGCGCTTTTTCAGCGGCGCATCGAGCTGCGGCAGCCACGCGCTCCAGGCGCGAAGCGTGTGCGCGGTGAGATCGGGCGAGCTGCGATCAAAAGGCAGCGCGCCCCAGCCGCGGCAAAAGGTCGGGATGCCGCCGTCGCGATTTTGCAGGTCCAGCAACCACCGCACGCCAGCGAGTCCGCTCAGCCGCGTCTCATGGGCCACCGGGCCGAGTGCGAGCAGCGCGAGGAGCGCGCCGGGCGTGTCGTCCGCATCGGGCACGCCGCCGGGCAGATCGGTCCAGGCCCAGCCGCCCGGCGCGGCGTGGGTGTAGGGATGCTCGGCGCGGTATTGCTGGCCGAGCAGCCATTCGCGGAGCGTGAGGCGCTGCTCGGGCGAAAGCGCGGCCGGCTGGTGCGCGAGCGCCTTGATCGCGAGCGTGGTGGTCCACGTGGCGAGATTCGTGTCGATCGGCCAACTGCCGTCGGGTCGCACGGACGCGCGAAGAAAGGTCGCGCCGCGCCGCGTGACGCGGTGATCGCGGAGCCCCATCGCCGCGAGGCTCATCGTGACGAAGCTCGTCAGTGGCGTGGCTTCGAGGAAGCCGCCGTTCTCCGGCTGGATCGACTCGAGCACGCGCAGGGTCCGACCGCGCGTGAGCCAGCGGAGGAAGCCGGTGAGCGGATTCCGCGTCGGGCGGTGATGCTCGATCGTCTGCCCGATCGCGATGAGCGCCGGCAGCGCGTAGCTGACCACGGGCAACTGCAGCGCGCCGAAGAGCTGATGCGGCAGCGCGGCGAGTTCGTATGGCAGCGCGATGACGTGCTCCCACCCGATGCGCCCGCTCAGCGCGAGCGTCATGAGGATCGGCACGGAAAAGGTGCGGTCCTTGCCGTAGCGATCTGCAATCGCGGCGGGCAGTTCCTTTGCGCCGCGGGCCTGCTCGAGCCACTGCCTCGCGTGAGCGACCGACTTCGAAAAGTCCGCATCCGCCTCGCTCGCGCCGAAGGCCGCCCAGCAGAGCGCGGTCGTGCTGATGTTGCTCGTGCTCTTCACCGTGTCGCCCCATCCGCCGTCGGCGTTTTGATTTTCGGCGAGCCAGCGCAGCCCGCCCGCGATGAGCGCCGCATGCGCCGCGGCGTCCACTTTCCCCAAGGCAATCACCGCTGTCGCGGTCGAGAGCGCACTGCTGGAGAGCTCGCCTTCCCAATGCCCGTCCGCATTCAGCTCTGCGAGCAGTGCCGCCGTCGCCGTGCGCAACGCCTGTTCCACCGCCGCTGCGTGGGCGCACTCTGTTGTACGTCGAACGTCGAACGTCGAACGTTGAACGTTTTCCCCGCCTGTCACGCCAGCTTGTCCTGCTCCCGCTTCCGCGCCGGCAGGATCGCGCAGGCATCCTTGCAGCCAAAGGCCTTGCTGAGCAGGTGCCGATTGGCTGCGATCCAGCGATAGACGATCTCCGCCACCCAGATCACGCCGGGTAGCCACAGAAAGAGCGCCAGCGGCACCAGCAGCGGCAGCCGCATTCCCAAAAACCGAATCGCCCGCGCCCCGCGATACACGCGCCCCGCGGGCGTGATGCAATGAATCGCCTCCTGCAATTCCGCGCGTCCGAGCTGCGGCGCGATTTGCTGCGCGCGCGGAGCGGAGAGCGGCACCAGCGCGAGCGCATTGCGCCAGTCGAGCCACGTCAGCACCTTCATCTGGAAGGTGCAGAGCATGCACTCGTCATCGAAAAGCACGGTGTGCTGGGGCATGGGCTCACTATCGAAACGACTGCGGGCGATTGCCACCGGGAAGTTTGCCCAGCGAGCGCGGTGCGGTTCAGAGGATCTGGTCGAAAAAGCCGCGCTTCACGCCGGCGACGGTTAGCTCCATCTGCCGGCGAAAGAATGGCGTGGCGCAGAGCAGCGGTAGCGCGAGATCGCGAGCCCAGCCCAGGGTGCGGCCGGGCGATTGAAAGAAGGGGCTGAGCCCGCGCGAAAGCAGTCCGAGGTAACGGTTGTGCGCGCGACGTTCCCGGGCGTAGGCCGCGAGGGCGGCGGGCCGCGGAAGCGTGGCGAGGTGACGCGCGAGACACTCGGCATCGAGCAGCGCGAGATTCGCCCCCTGGCCGAGGTGCGGACTCATCGCGTGCGCGGCGTCGCCCGCGAGGACGACGCGCGCGGTGTGCACGCGCCGCGGCAGAGCGTGCAGGTAGCCGGCAAAGGCGAGGGCGTCGAAACCGGCGAGCGATTCCACCAGCGGCCGCGCACGGGGACAGAGCGCCGCGACTTCATCGCAGAAACTCGCAAACCCCCGCGCTCGCAGCGCCCCGACGTCACCGCGCCGGATGCCCCAGAAGAAGGCGCACTTTCCTCCACCGATCGGCAGGAGACCGGCGAGGCGCTCGGTGCCGCGGGTGACCTGATGAAGATGATCCTGCGGTTCCGCGAGCGGGCCGCTGGCCCAGAGCGCGCCGTCGATGTATTCGCGGCGGCGAGCATCCGGATTCAGTGCAGCGCGCAGGCGCGACCGTGAACCGTCGGCGGCGATCACGAGGTCGAACGGCCCGTGCGAGCGCCCGCTGGCGTCGCGCAGTTCCACGGATTCCGGTGTCTCCTTCACCTCGACGATCTCTGCCGCGAGCACGATCTCGGCGCCAGCCGCGCGGGCGCTTTCGTGGAGCGCCGCGAAGATGACATCGCGCGGGATCCCGTAGGCACAGAGGTCAGGTCCGGCGCCGGCGTAGCGCAGATCGGTGAGCTGATGTCCGCGGGGCGTGAAGGCTTCGAGGCGGTGAATCCTGGCGCCGCGGCTGATCACCGCGCCAGCGAGTCCGAGCTGCGCGAGCACGCGCTGGCCCGCGGGCTGCAGCAGGAAACCCGCGCCGACAGGGCCGACCCGCGGCGCCTGCTCCAGCAGCGTCACGCGATGTCCCGCGCGACCGAGCAGGGTCGCCAGCGCACCGCCCGCGATGCCGAAACCGCAGATGCCGATCTTCATGACGCGGTCCACAGAAGCGGGAAATGGGTGGGCGCAAGCGGCGACATGGCGCCCATCCTAGAAACCGAGCTCGGAACGAAAAGCGCGGTGTCACCCTGAGCACAGCGAACGATCTCCCGCGGCGGCCGGCAGGTGGCCGCGAGATCCTTCGCTGCGCTCAGGATGACACCTTTGAAAACGCGCGCGCGCGGATCATCGAAGCGGCGCTGCGGCTCGTGAATCGCGCGCCCTTTCCACCAAGCAACCTCCCCCCATGCGCACCCTCCTCGCTCTCTGCACGCTCGCCCTTTTCACCCTCGCCGCGCCGGCCGCCGACGGGCTGCGGCTCGCCACCTTCGATGTCGATGCCACGCCGCCGCTCGGGGCGGCGATGGCTTATGATCCGGTGAAGCGCGTGGATGAGCTGACGCTGCGGGCGCGCGGTGTGGTGGTGCTGGGAAGCGGCGAGCCGATCGTGCTGTGTGCGGTCGATTGGATCGGGATCGCGAATGGCGGCTACGATGCCTTTCGCGCGGAGCTGGCCAAGGCCGCGGGCACGGTGCCGGGGCGCGTGGCGGTGCATGCGCTGCATCAGCACGATGCGCCGGGGTGCGACTTCACGGCGGAGGCGATCATCCGGGAACTCGGCGTGGCGGGTTACACGCGGTTCAGCGGCGACTTTCATCGGCAGGTGATCGCGGGCGCGGCGGACGCGATCCGCGCGGGGATCACGGCGGCGCAGCCGGTGACGCACATCGGCTACGGGCAGGCGGAGGTGAAAGAGGTGGCGTCGAACCGGCGCGTCGAGCGCACCGCGGAGGGCAAGGTCGGCCGGATGCGCGGCAGCGCGTGCAAGATCGACGAACTGCGCGCGCTTCCGGAAGGCGTGATCGATCCGATCGTCTCGCTGCTCAGCTTTTGGAATGGCGACAAGCCGATCGCGCTGCTCAGCGCGTATGCGTGTCATCCGCAGAGCTACTACCGGCTCGGGATTCCGAGCCCGGATTTCCCCGGCATCGCGCGCTTCATCCGCGGGCAGGAGCTGAACGGCGCGCTGCACGTTCACTTCAACGGCGCGGGCGGCAACATCGCCGCCGGCAAATACAACGACGGCTCGCAGCCGACGCGCATCGTCCTCGCAAACCGGCTCGCTGCCGGGATGCGCGAGGCTTTTGAAAAGACGGAGAAGCGCGCGATCACCCCCGCGGAGATCGGCTGGGCGAGCGTGCCGGTGGCCTTGCCGGTCGCCGATTTTCTCGATGAAGCGGACCTCATCGCGCAGCTCAAGATCATCGCGCCGAAAGGCTACATCTCGCTCGCTGATCAACTCGCCTGGCTGCGCTGGAGCCGCGCGGGCAACAAGATCGACGTGACCTGCCTGCGCGTCGGCGACGTGCGGATGCTGCATCTGCCGGGCGAGCTCTTCGTCGAGTATCAGCTCGCGGCGAAAGCGATGCGCCCGGACCTCAAGGTGATGATGGCCGCCTATGGTCAATACGGCCCGGGCTACATCGGCACCGCGGCCGCTTATCCCGAGGGCGGGTATGAAGTGGGGAAGACTTCGTCGAGCGTGGGACCGGGCGCCGAGGCGATCCTCGTGGACGCGATGAAGCAGCTCCTGGAGGTGAAGGCGGGCAGCCCCCGGTAGCGGCGCGGCTCACTCTGGCAGCGTGAGGTGTGGGGCGAGCCGGGTGCGAAGTTCGTCGATGAGATCCTCGGCCATGTATTCGAACTCATCCGGGATGTGCAGCGTGATCAGCTGGCGGCCTAGCAGCTCCTCGGGAAAGCGCGCGCGCAGCCTGGCGGTGTGCGCTTTCTCCATGCAGAAGATGAGGTCCGCCCAGCGGATGAGCCCGCTGCTCACGACGACGCGCGCCGAAGGCTGGGTCCCGGCGGAAGCGACGCGGTAGCCGGGCACACCGCGCAGCAGGTGCTCGGCGGTGAGGCTGCGGATGCGGTTGCGGCTGCAGATGAAGAGCAGCTGCTGCGCGCGGGCCTTCATGCGAGGGTGAGGTGGCCGAGCGCGAGCAGTCCGTAAAAGGTGTATTCGGCGTCGAGGTGATCGTCGGCCCAGTGACCGTGAAAGCCGCCTTCTGCGCTCCAGAGCGTGTCGATGAAATCGAGCGTCTTTTCGCGTGCAGCCGCGGGTAGCGGGCGCTCGAGGCAGGCGAGCGCGTGCAGGGTGGTCGCGGTGGAGAGCAGATCGGGCATCGGTGCGGCCGGCATGGCGAGAAAGCCGCCCTCGGGATGCAGCCGCGCGAGGAGCCAGTCGCCGACGATGGGATTGATCGGCACACCGAGCTGATGCAGCAGCGTGACCGCGGCGGCGGTGGCATTGGTCGAGCCGACGCGGACGGCCGCGTGCATTGGCCCACGCGCCGTCGGGTGTTTCGAGGAACTTGAGGCACTGCACCATGCGCAGCGGCTCGGGGACGTGATGACCGAGATCCTGATATGCGCCGAGTGCGACGAAGCAGCCGTAGGCATGGCCGTGGGCCGCGCCAGGATCGGCGTCGTAGCCGCCATCGGCGGAGCGATGCGCCTCGAGCCGGGCGAGCAGCGCCTCCGCGACGCCGGGCGGCATCTTTTCCAGGCCGAGCGCGGACCAGCAGCGGGCGAGCGCCCCGAGGTGGACGAAGTCGAGCCCGGCGCCATCGCCATGGGTGGCGAGCCAGGTCGCGGTAGCCGCCGGGGGCGGCGTCTGCAAGACCTCGAGCCCGGCCGAGCGCAAAGATCGTGTAATAGAGATCGGCTCGCCCGGAGCGATCGGTGCCGCCGCCTGCCGTCGTGAACTGCCGCTGTAGAAAGTCGCGGACAAGCGCAGCCGCTTCGCCGAGCGCCTGGGGAGCGACGCGGGCGACCTGGAGCATTTCGAGGCGCAGACTCATGGGCGGGCGAGCAGGGCGGCATGCGCAGCGATGCTGCGGGGCGGGGGCCGGGCGCGGGAAGCGCAAAGACGGGGCGGCGTGCGGCGCCGGGGCTGTGGTGCAGGCTGTTCAAGCGCGCCGCTGTCGGGCAGCTTCGCCTCCATGAAGACCCCTGCATTTTCTCAGCCTCCTCGTCGCTACCACCGTCACCGTGCTCGCGCAGAGCAAGGTCGAGTTCCCAGGACTCGGATACCATCGCGAGCGTCCTCAAGCGGCAGCTCGGCCAGAAGGTGGAGCTGCGGCTCGACTCGGGCGAAAAGCTCGGGGGCAAGGTGGAGAAAGTGGGCGAGAAAGCGGTGCATCTCTCGTCGGTGACGGGTCAGGAGTTCTTCGTTGCGGTGGTAGCGCTCGAGGATGTCTCCGCCGTGCTCGTGCGCACGAAGTAACCCGCGGTCCGTTGCCTTTGTCTGCGCAGATGAAGACGGTTCTTTGCTTCGGCGACTCGAATACCTGGGGCTACGATCCCCGAGGCCACGGCTGCAGCACCCTACCCGGTGCGGCACGCTCCGCACGTCCGCTGGACGGGCGTGCTGGCCGCGGAGCTCGGGCTGGTTGGCGCGTGCTCGAGGAGGGCCAGAATGGGCGCACGACCGTGCATGAGGATCCCTTTAATCCCGCACGCTGTGGGCGCGCCATCTGCCGGCCATCCTCGAGAGTCACATGCCGCTGGACGTGGTGGTGCTCATGCTGGGCACCAACGACCTGAAGACTGTCTTTGCTGCACCGGCGGGCGAGATCGCCACGGGCGTCCTGATCTCGGGCGCCCTGGTCCTGCAGAGCCCGGCTGGCCGCACGCCCGGCCGCCGCGCCTGCTGCTGGTCGCACCCCCGGCAGTGGGTCATCTCGCTCATGCGCCCGAGCAGGAGGAGAAATTCGCCGGTGCCGAGGCGAAGTCGCGCCGGTTGCCCGAGCTCTACGAACGCGCCGCCCGCCAGCTCGGCTGCGCTTTTCTCAACGCGCAGGATTTACACCTCGCCGAGCGCGGTCGATGGCATCCATCTCGACGCCGCCAGCCATCATATGCTGGGCAAGGCGATCGCCGCCGCGGTGCGCGAGGCTTAGCTCCAGAGGCGGAACGTGATTGTCGGCGGGCGCCGGCGGCAACTAGTGTGCCGGCCCATGCCGCTCCGTCTCGTGAGTCTATTCGGACTCATCGTCTTCCTCGCGCTCGCATGGGCGCTCTCCAACAATCGCCGCCTCTTCCCCTGGCGAACCGTGATCTGGGGCGTGATCCTCCAGTTCTTCTTTGCCTGGTTCATCCTGAAAACGCCCATCGGCGCCGAGCTCTTCAAGGGAGCGCAGGTCGTGGTCGACCAGCTGAACGTCTATGCCAATGAGGGCGCCAGGATGGTCTTCGGCCCGCTCGGGGATCGGCGAGGTGTTGAGCAAAGCCTTCGGCCCGGGCAATGCCTACGTCTTCGCCGTCAGCGTCTCGGCGACGATCATTCTCATCTCGGCGCTTTCCGCAGTGCTCTACCACTGGGCATCCTGCAGCGGATCGTGGCGGCATGGCCCTGGGTGATGCAGAAGGCGATGCGCATCAGCGGCAGTGAGAGCCTGGCCGCCGCGAGCAACATCTTCCTCGCCAGACGGAGGCCGCGCTGCTCATCAAGCCCTACCTGCCGCGCATGACGCAGAGCGAAATCATGGTCCTGATGACGACCGGTTTTTCCACCATCGCCACGGGCGTGATGGCCGTCTACGCGGGCATGGATGGGATGAGCGCCGGCCACATCGTCACCGCCTCGGTGCTCGGCGCGCCGGCGGGCGTAATGATCTCGAAGATCGTTTCCCCGAGACGCAGCCGAGCGAGACGGGAGAGCAGCACCATTTTGCGGTGCAAAAGACAGCCGCAAACAGCCTCGACGCGCTCTGCACCGGGGCGAGCGAGGGCGTGATGCTCTCCGCTGAATGTCATGGGCATGCTGGTGGA